>PVIW01008387.1:0-61707 GCA_004026585.1 Noctilio leporinus
GAGGGGAGGGGAGGAGAGGAGAGGAGAGGAGAGGAAAAAGAGGGAAGGAAAGAAAGGGGAAGGGAAGCTAAGGGAAGACAGGAGTACCTAAGGGGTAAAAGAACTCTAGTCCTAAACATGTAAGGGCAAGAAGAAAGGAAGGGTTATTTTAAAAGAAGGCATATTTAGACATGTAACAAAAATGGAGAATATGCTCACAAACACTCAAGAGAAGGGAGCATCTTTGGAAGGAGCTGCCTAACAGTGCAGCATGTTCAAACACAAAATGATAAGAATATGTCCATTTATTCTAGAAAGTTCAAATATAATAAAGGACTAAAATATGTGCATCCAATTTCACCCTGGAGGGCAGGAGGACTTCAATGGAGAGGTTGGCAGTGTGGGAATGGGGCTGGGGTCCACCGGGGTGAAGGGAAAGTGAAGGAACTATAAACAACATCAAGGGCAGCCCCTGAAGGGGTTAGTTCACACCCTTAACAGTTTATGACAAGGAAAAAAACAAGGGCAGTACGTATTACGTAAGCATCATTTTAGGGATTAAAAACCTGATCTTTATAGACATCAAATAACCGGCCCAAGATCATGTAGTAATTATAGTAAATAACAGAGCTGGGGTTCAAAATCTTTGCTAAATTCAGTTAGACCACATCATGCATTGTCTCAGCTCAGGAATGCAGGCTAAAGTTGGGGGCATTTTAGTACATATAAATAACAACATTAAGATATAGACACAAACATAAACATGTAGCATCTCAACGTGTTAAAGAAAAGCTAAGGGGAAAATTAAGAATGTTGTTTGTTTACGTATGACTTTGACAAAGATGTTTTTAATGGCTAGAGAGGGTGTACGTTGCAACTCTTAATGTACTTCTGGGGATGCAACTGCAGCCGTCTCAGGAGACTGGAAGCTCCTTTAGGGCAGTTTGCATGTCTTATCATCTGTGCTTTCCCACTGCCTTTTACAGTTGCTGAAACATAATGTGCTGTTATGAAATAGTTATGGCAGTTTATTGAATTGCACTGAAACAAATAAATAAGAAAACAAATTCCAGTTCTAAGATATGAACAATTGTAAAACTGTTTAAGTGTAGGTGAGAATCATTCTGATTGTGTCACTTATTTATGTAGTACTTCTGAGAAATATATTTCTATTGCTGAAAAATTATGTTTAATATGGGCCTGAGAATGGCTGTATGATTGTGTGTATAGGTAATGTGTGCTTTTGATTGGTAGGTTCAGTGAACTGAAAGCCAGTCAATTTTCATTACTCTTCAATAAATAAATCAAGTATTTGATTATTCTCATATATATATATATACATAGATATACTTACATACAATTTTACTTTATTTTTCCATTAAAGCTTACAGGTTGTAAATTAAGAAGCCAAAATAGTATTCTGTAGCTTTAAGTACAGAATACTTAGCAGTCTAGCTTTGTTGCTAAACTGCTTCAACAAAGAGTCACAAAAAACCAGTGGCTCAAGCAAAAGAGAAATATATATATCTCCTGCATAAGGGTAGGCAGTCTATGGCGGGTACATGGTTCTGCTCCATGAGACCCAGAGCCTTCTGCCCTGCTGCTCTGCTATCTGTGAAGGAAGTGTTCTCAAACTTTATATGCTTCAGAATCATCTAAAGGTTTTGTTGAAACACATTACTGAGCTTACCACTCAGAGTTTCTGATTTAGCAGGTCTGGGGTGGGACCTGGTTATTTGCATTTCTAAGAAGTTAGCATGATACATCTGATGAGTTGTTTTAATGGAAAGGCCTGGAATATACATATAAATATATCTACATTATATCTATATCTGTATTTATAAATATATTTTTATTTATATCTGTTATTTAAAAACTTAGTCATATAACCATACTTAACTGCAGAGAAATGGTAAATGTATTCTAGCTCAGAAGGCTGCCTAACTAAAATTCAGGAAGTTCTATTATGGAAAAAAAAGCAGAAAAATACTATTGAGGGTATCTTAGCAGGCTCAGCCACAAAGCCATAGGTATGGGTGTTATAAAAATTGTGAAGATAAGGAGAAAATCACCCATAGAGGGAATAATAATAATAGTCCATATTTCAGAGCTTATTATAGTCAAAGCTCTGTGCAAAACACTTTGCATGTGGTATATTTTTAAGTTTTCTCAGACACTCTATGAATTAAGTCATAAAGTACTCTATCATCCTAAAACTTATAAGAGTGGGCACTCATTTATTATCCTGTTTATTAGTTATTTGATTTCAAAATTAGTCTGACAATCCCAAACTGTACGTAAAAAGGACATACCAAGTTTTTTTTTTATTAAAATGTCTTAATTTCTAAAGCATAACATTTAAAATTAGTTTAGTTATATTTCATAATATTTCATACCTTTAGTTCAGTGTGCCTGTTTTTCATCTGCCAATTTATTGTGCATGTATAAGTATCCTCACTTAAAAAGACTTATTGATTAACATAAATAGCTAACATAAACTGAGTAGTTACTACATTCCAAGTATTCTTCTAAATTTGTCTTTGAATGTATTACCATTTTGATTCATTTGACCCCTGAAACTATACTAAGAGGTAGGTACTATTACAATTTTATCTACTAATGAAAAACTGAAGCAAAATTTTCTGTCAAGGTCACAAAGTCCATAAAAGCTGAGCCAAGATTTGAACCCCCACAGTCTGTGCTCCTAATCACTATAAAATTATGCTTCCTCTTAAGATAAATTATTATTTTATTATGAGAAGTACCAAAATAAAAATAAAGTGGGGCAAAAGGAAGTTTACAGTTATTCATATAAAAAATAACACATTAATAAATAATACAAGAATAAACTGTTTTGTTTATTCAAAACTGTAAACCTACTTTTGCCCCACACAATACACTGTAACTGGATAGTAAAGAAAGGTTATAGGGCTTTTCCCTCATTAAAAAAAAAAAAAAATATATATATATATATGTATTTATATATATAAAACATATTTTTCACTTTGGTAAGAATGTCATGACATGTATACTTTGAGAGATGTTACTATCGAGTCATAAATGAGCTCAAAGAAGCTAAAACAGATCTCCAAATGAGTAGATGGTATCCATCATCTGTTTCCACTTCTACAATGTCTGTGTCATTACTGCACATTAACATAAACCCACTAAAATCATTCTCACTGCAGCCATTGACACTTTAATGGAAGAACACAGGGAAGGCAAGTGCTGTCTATATTCTCTGCTTCAGTTTTTGCATCCCATTCTCTCTTGAACTCACTCCATCAAGCTATTTACCTCACTTACTGAAAATACCATTGAATTCATTGATTAAACCTAGGTTATTGAAGCAACCATTAGCATTTGGCATGGGTAATCATTCCCTTTAATCTGACAATTTCCTCACTTGGCTTCTAATTTATCACTCTGTTCTCCTGCCTTGTTGTTCCTACTATCTTTTACTGGTTCCTTTTTCTCTTCTCCCAAACCAGACCCCTTTAAATTAACTCCTTAGACTTCTGCTCTTTCATTCCAATGTCTTCTCTGCTGTGTAAACATTTATGTCCACAATTTTATTTTATTTTTCAATTGAATTTATTGGAGTGACATTGGTTAATACAATTATATAGGTTTTGGGTGTACAATTCTATAATATATTGTCTGTATATTGTATTGTGTGTGTGTGCCCACCACCCCCAAATCTCCTTCCATCACTATTTCTTCCCCTATATCCTCCCCTACCTCTTCCATCCTCCTTGCCCTCTGGTAATTACCATACTGTTGTCTGTCTATAAAGGGTTTTTTATTTATTATTATTGTTTGTTTATTTGTTTGTTTAATCCTTTTACCTTTTCCACCTAGTTTATCAGCCCTCCAAACCCCTCCACTCTGACAGCTGTTGGTCTATTCTCAATATCTATGAGTCAGTTTTGATTTTTTGTTTGTTAGTTTATTTTGTTCATTAGAGTCCACATGTAAGTGAAATCTTATATTGGTCTTTCATTGGATTATTTCATTAACATAATACTCTTTAGTTCCATCAAAGATGTTGCAAAAGGTAATATTTTCTTTTTTTTCTGATGTAGTAGTATTCCATTGTGTAAATACACTACCTATTTCTATCCAATCATCTTCTCCTGGACACTTAAGCTGCTTTCAAATCTTCGCTATTGTAAATAATGCTGCAATGAACATAGGGGTGCATCATTCTTTTTTTTTAAGATTGTATTTATTATTTTTAGAGAGAGGGCCAGGGAAAGAGGCAGAAAAGGAGAGATACATCTATGTATGGTTGCCTTGCATTATTCTTTTGAATTAATGTTTCAGGTTTCTTTGGATATATTCCCGGTAGTGAACTCACTGAATCATAAGGCAATTTCATTTTTAATTGTTGAGGTATCTCCATACTGCTTTCCATAATGGCTACCCCAATCTGCATTCTGACCAGCTTTGCACCAGGGTTCCCTTTTCTCCTCAACCTTGCCAATACTTGTTGTTTGTTGACTTATTGATGATAGCCATTCTGACAGGTATAAGGCAATATCTTATTGTGGTAAACATACAATGGGGTAAAGATAGTCTATTCAATAAATGGTGTGAAAATTAGAAATGTTAAAAGAAATGAAATTAGATCACTTTTTGCCATATAGAAGAATAAACTCAAAATGAATTAAAGATTTAAATATTAAACTCAAAACCAGAAAAATCCTAGAAGAAAACAGAGTCAGTAAAATCCCAGACATTTCTCATAGCAATATTTTTTTTCCTGCTATATCTCCACAAAAGATAAAATAAATAAATGGGACTACATTAAACTAAATTTTTTTTTGCATATCAAAGGTAATCATCAACAAAATGAAAAGACAACCCACTAAATAGGAGAACATATTCACCAATGATATGTCAGATAAGAGTCAATATCCAAAATCAATAAAAACACATACAACTCAACAAATAATCCAATTAAAAAATCACTCTACTTTAAAAATGAGCAAAGGACCTGAATAGACACTTCTCCGAAGAGACATACAGATGGCCAACAGACATATAATAAGATGCTCAATATCATGTAAGTCTATGGTTTTAAATACTACAATCTTCTAAACTTGCATCATTAACTCAGCGTTCTGCCAAGAACTCCAGATAAATTTAGCCAACTGTTCACTGTACAACCCACTTGAAATTAACATTGCATCACAACCCTAACATTTCCCCCCCAAAAAATTCCTGATTTTCATTCCCCAAATATGCTTTTCATGTCACCTCACCCATCTTACTACATGAAAACTTTGTACTTCAAGTTGCTTA
Organism: Noctilio leporinus; assembly: GCA_004026585.1. Taxonomy (NCBI): domain Eukaryota; kingdom Metazoa; phylum Chordata; class Mammalia; order Chiroptera; family Noctilionidae; genus Noctilio; species Noctilio leporinus. The sequence goes on from PVIW01008387.1 coordinate 5,287, forward strand.
GTCTGTCTTACTCAAAAGAAATGCTCTTAAGTATATTCTACTGCAATTACAATAGAAAGGCTCCTGTCCTAAAACAAATACATATATAAAAAATAGATACATGAAGCCCTGGCTGGTAGCACAGTGGATAAGGCACTGGCCTGCGAACCCCAAGGTCGCAGGTTCGATTCCCCAGCCAGGGCACATAACCAGGTTGCAAACCAGGTCTCCAGTCAGGTCTGTGGCTGGAGGCAGGTGAAACGCAACCATACATTGATATCTCTCTCCCTCTCTGCCTCTCTCCCTCCCCCTCTTTCTAAAAATAATGAAATAAAATATTTAAAAAAAAAATAGATAGATGATAGACTACCATGTTGAAATGATATATTGATTCCTCCTGGCTTCAAAAATTGACCACAAATAAATACATTTTCAATTAAAATCTTCTATTTTAATCTATTTCAAAATGAACTATTACAAATTTCAAGTTAAACTCATAATCCAAAAATACCAATATCTTAGCGGCAAAAAGCAAGCATAACATGCGCCCACTTGCCATTTTACCTTTCTATCTCCCATGAGAATGCAAGTTACTTAAAAGCAAAGGCTGTGTTTTCTTCAAAAAGGGATTCCCAGCACCTAGGAATCCTTCACACATGTCAGACACAAAATAAATATTTGTGGAATAAATTTAAAATGATTACAACAAAAAATAAGTAGGTTTGAGATGAAAGATAACCAATGGTGAATAGCATATGCTGCATGAATGCATCAAGAAATTCCATCGTATAAAATGAATACTCAAATAATTTTCTTCATTTCTATTTATTATAGGTATAGTTGGTATATAATATTATATTAGTTTCAAGTGTACAATATACTGATTTGACATTTTTATACCTTACAGTGAGGTCACCCTACTAATGCTACTAATCATCTGTCACAATGCACACTTTTCACAATATTGATTATATTTTTCTTCACTTTTTTCACCCATATGCCAACCCTCTCCCTTCTAGAAACCATCCTTTTGGTGCCTGCTTCTCTGAATCTGTTGATGTTTTGTTTTATTTGTTCATTTGTTTTCTCTTTTTAGAGTCAGCATATAAGTAAAGTCAAACAGTATTAGACTCTGTGTGATCTGTTTCACTTAGCATAATAACCTTTAGGTCCACCCATATTGTCACAAGCAGCAAGGTTTTACTATTTTTATTGCTGTGTGATATTTCACATCTTCTTTATTCATTCATCTATTGATTGATACCCAGGGTGCTTTCATATCTTGACTGTTGTAAATAATGGTGCAGAGAACATAGAAGTGCATATGTCTCTTCAAATTTTTATTTATTTGGATAATTACCCAGAATTGGAATTACTGGGTCATATGGTAGGTCTACTTTTAGTTTAGTTTGTTTGTTTGTTTACTTTTAGTTTATTAAGGAAACTTCATACTGTTTTCCATAGTGGTTGCATGAATTTTTAGTCCCACCAAAAGCACACAAGTGTTCCCTTTTATTCACATTATCACCATCACGCATTATTTATTGACTTTTGGTACTACCCATTTGGAATGGCCTGAGGTGGTTGGAGGTATATTGCTTCCTGATTTCAAGCTATACCACAAAGCAATAATAATAATAATAATAATAATAATAATAATAATAACAATAATATAGTACTGGTGCACACAAAAATTCAATGGAATAGAATGTACAACCCAGAAGTAAGCCCACTCTTATTTGGTCAACTAATCTATAACAAAGGAAGCAAGAATATATGTAATGGAGGAATGACAGTCTCTTCAACATGTGGCATTGGGAAATCCGTACAGATACATGCAAAAAAAGAAAGAAGAAAGAAAGAATCTGTACCTCTCTCCTAATACCTTATATAAAACAAAGCTCAAAATTGATTAAAGACTTAAATGTAAGGCTGAAACAATAAAACTCCTACAAAACATAACAAAACAAAACAAAACAAAAAACTTAGGAAATAAACTATTTGACATCAGTCTAAGTAAATATTTTTTTAATATCTCCCTGCAAGCAAGAAAAACAAAAGCAACATTAAACAAATGAGACTATATCAAACTAAAAAGCTTCTGCACAGTGAAGGAAATGATCAACAAATGATGAAAAGATACCCCACTGAATGAGAGAATATATTTACAAATTATATATTCAATAAGGGGTTGATATTCCCAATATATAAAGAATGCATACAGCTCAATAACAAAAAATAAACATTCTGATCAAAAAATGGGCAGAAGACATGAAAAGACATTTCTTCAAAGCGGACATACCAACAGATATATGAAAAGATGCTCATAGTCACTAATCATCAGGGGAATGCAAGTCAAAATCCCAATGAGATATCACCCCACATCAGCTGATTTTAAATAATTCTTAATAATTCAAAATAAATATAATCTTTATTAATTTTCAATACCTATTCTAGCACTACACAAACAAGAAGATAATAACAGTGCTATGAAAATTTTAATACATTTAATAAAACACATTCTATTAGTAATTCAGGTCATGAGCTCTTGGGCAGAACAAGTACACACCACAACTCAACACCCTCACATGTGAATTGATACCTGTTAATATATACACATCTACTTTCTGAGAGTCAATGGGAATTTCTTCGATCTTATAAAGTAATTGAGGGGAGGGTATTTTGAATTTAGTTGTTTCTGTGGTTAAGAGTATTGTTATATTTCTGATTTCAGATTTATCAGCTATAATACAAGAGAGTAAAACACAAACCTTGTGTGATGAGTAAACATTTAGTGAGACATAACATAAAACATTGAATGCACTGCTCGGTTCAGTATAAATTCTATTTTTTAAAATAATAACACCAATAATTTATTATTTAATGACAATGATGCATGAAAATGATTGATGTTTTCATGTTCTTCAATCCTTACCCTTCTGTCTGAATAGTTTAACTCAAGCAGGATCAGAGGGTGAATAAGGAACAAATCACAGATGGAACTTCTTCATATTAATTTTTTAAATTATATATGTTTTCAAATATGTATCTCCCAGCCATTTCTCCTAGGTCATTTTTTTATTCTGATTCATCTCCGAGTGCTTGTTTAGAGGTTCTGGGTGGGGTGTAGGAGTATGTTGCCGGGTGAGTGGCTTTTGTAAAACTCTCTGGGTGTTCTGAGTTATACTGTCTCACACTGGTTCTCACCCTAGCATCTGGCTTTTACTCCCCACCATCCTTGGAAACATCGATTTATCAATCATTTTCTTTATTTTGGAGAGGTTTAACAGATATTTTAATTTTAATAATCCTTGCTAGAATACAATATGATTAAGAAAGAGTCAAAGCTTAATTGTCATCCAGAAATTTAATGATAATTAGTTAATACCTATCCAAGAATAAAACAAGGTGGTGATTCATTAAGTACTTTCATCTAATGTCTATAAAAACAATTTTAATTATTTTTATTACATTAACTATATATACCTAAATTGATAAAATGGAGTAATTTTGATTGTTGCTTGTTTTTGTTTATTTTTGCTATTGTTTAGCCATAGTTCACTTCTACCTTCTGCCTTCTACCTTGAAAAATTGAGAAAGAATTAAACTTAAAGGAGGAAGTGATTTGTCTAATGAGGTTAGAAAAGCCATTTTTTATTTTTATGGCCAAGAAAATTTTTACAGACTATGGACAGATGGATAGTACTTGTAACACTATTGTAGTGCATGGTAATTTCTTGTCTTTTCCTTAGACCACGTGATGTTCAGTTGAACTCAAATTTAGCTCTTTAAATGTCTAAGCATTTGTTTAAGATATTTCAGGTAGAAATTTTCAAAAGAACACAGTCTTATTAAACTGAATATAAATAAATATACTATATATCTCATAAGTAATGGTTGAGAGATTGGGGACTTGAACAATATTGAGTTTATGTCCAAAAAAACCCAGCCTCACCAAAGGCTCCAATTATTTTATTTATTTATTTATTTTATAATGCTCTTGTCCAGCTCCTCATCATCAATGCCATATCTTGGCACAGCCAATGCCAGGCTCAGGAATATCTCTCTGACTTTTTCCCACTACCCAATGTGGAGTCAACAAAGCGTTCACTGACATGAGGATTTTTCCTTCTCCAGATCATGTTTCTTTCAAATCGTTGTATTCAATGATCATGGCTACATGCAGTCTGAAATGCAGATGAAGGAGGAGATAACTTTCCTCCACTCATCCATCACTGGCATATGCTGATTATATAAGGAGTTTCTTTGTTAAGAAAATGATGTTACTTGTTGATGTTTTGGTGGATTTATGTGTCCAGTACAATGTTGTCTCTTTGATGACTAGTGGCATGAAAACAATATGTGTAAACAGATAATATCCAGTTAACTACTAATTTATGTAGATGCAATCATTTTATTTTTTTCAGGGTTGCCAAATGGGGAATTCAGAGTGCAAGCCCTTTGGTTTTTTGCCTGTAGATTGAAACACAGATTAAATGACTCTTCAATGTTTCTCAAAAGGAGGAAAGAAAATAATAGTCTTTGCTGTTATTATTAAATGTCAGCAGAAGCCACATTTTTAAATGCTAAAAAAAAAAAATTTAACTCTAAAGTTAATGATCCCTTGCATTAATAAAGGATTTTATCTAAAAGAAAAGAGCTAAAATGAAATGTGCATGTGGATTAGTAACAACATGAAACAATTGGATCGGGAGACAACTTAATCCCAATTAAATGAGAAAAGCATTTGCTCAATAGTTTCTCAGAGTTTTCCCAAATCCTTCATTGCACAAATTGTTTCTGTTATAAGTACCTCAAATCAGAGTCTCAATAATAAATCATACACCAATGAAATGAATGGAATCTGAAACCCATTAAATTATTGTCTTAATTTGATTATTTTTCTTAGATTAAGATATATTTAAGTATTACACATTTTCAATTTTCTGATTTCAGAAAGACCTCAAGTCTCATGACTGCTTTTAATAATAAAATATAAGTTGTGATGTCAAAAATATCAACCAAAGCCTATATATATGTATAGCTAAGCTCTCAAAAGGGATGCGATTTGCTTAATATACAGTGACATTTTGGGGGGCAGGAGGGGTTGTATTTATTTTTAAAGTTTCCTTAAAGCCACAAACCTTACACAAAAGATTATATCAGATATTCAAAGTGACTCAGATAAAATTCTAGTTTGATCTTTACTCTTTTTCACCTGCCAGTACCCTTTCGCCTGGGTTATTATAATTATTTTAAATCTATTTGCTTTTCCTGTTTCTCTTAACATTTTTGATGTTAGACTAAATATGACTCCACACTTATGTGTTTATTTTGTCTTTCCACTTATACATACTGTTTTTCTGTAGCTGTGTGCAGATATGTTACAGTAAGTTAATATTTAAACTTAAATTGGTTCTAAAACCACTGAGTATCTCCAATTGTATCCTTTGCCTTCTTAGACCTTTCAGATGACCTTCTACCTGATGAGCTGCTCTCACTTTTCCAGCACATGGCAATTCTGGAACAAGCAAGGCAATTCCTAATAAAACTACTGCAAAAGCAGTGAAATAAAAGCTTCCCCATGTGCCTCATTTAAACGCTGCTCACAGTCAGCCTACCAGGGCTCACTGCCAGACCTAGTTCCCCAAGGGTCTAATACTTTGAACCATGCCCAAGTATATAAATAGTCTTGTCTCTTGCTCTTCAATAAACATTATTTACCATTTGTTTTATTTTCTGAGGCAAACTTGTTAACCTAATTAATTTCTCGATTACAAGGTAAATTTAGTTTAATATGAATTCAGCAGCACCCACTGAATGAATAAAAACCTCTAGTACTAATGTATTGAAGAATCACAATGTCACCCAAAAAAGTCAATAAATAAGTAAAATAATAATTAATTTAAAACTTTTAGTGTTTCAGAGATAACTTTTAAAATTTTGTTGGATATATCAAGACAAAATTAAACACTGGCACTTTTATTTTTTGGAAAACTTTTTAAAATTCAAAAAAGAACAAGATATATTTTGGTCAAGAAGGCAGCATAGGTAAACATAACCACATCAAGATTTCAACCAAAGTGAATAACCATAATTTAGAACCATCTGAAATCTAGCTGATCAGAAGTCCTATAACTAAGGGTATAGAGAAGAAGCTGTGTCCAGACTGGTAGGAGGAGCAGAGATGAAAAATGGGCTGGTCCTATATCCACATGTGGGAGAGATATCTTAGCTGCAGATGCTCCCTCTGAGGAGTGAGAGACCTCTGGTCCCACACCATAACCCCCAACCTAGCATTCCAGTGTCTGGAAGAGAAGTCCCCAAAACTTGTGGTAAATGGACTGAGTCTGTTGGAGTCCTTGCCATTCCTCTTAAAGGGCTTGTGCATGAGCTTTGGACTCATTCACTTTGCATTGCAGCACTGGTACACCAATAACATATGGGGAGGAGCTAAATTGTCTGGTTTCAAGATGAGGGCTTGAGGGGCAGCTGTTTCCCGGACAGAAGTGCTGACAGACACCATTATTCCTTTGCTGAACCCCTCAACCACAGAGTCAGCAGGTGAGTGTCGTATCCAAATATGTATCAGTCTCACTGTTTGCCTCTCCCTGGTGATTCCCTAACATCCTGCCCCACCCAAGCCATTTCCAGCAGCTTTTCAACAAACTGCCTCTCTTGGCTCATGCTTCAAACTTTGATAAAATCTCATGAGCAAGCAATATCTGGTCTCTGCATACTCCCTATTTCTTGCTAAGTGGCCTTAAACCTAACACTAGTGGTAACAACTCTCAATTCACAGCTTGACCTCTCCCAGACATCTCCAAGTCCATCACAAATAATAGCCATCTGCAGATTGCTCTGTAGCTCATGCTGGGTGACCCCAAGCAAGGTACAGGCAGCAGCTAACCTTATACCACCTAGGAGGCCCCAACAGCCAGTGTACCTGGTGGTCAGCTTCAAACCATCTGGCTTACAACCCAATCACCTCCACAAGCAACACACTCAAGGGACAGACTCAGCGAGCACTGACTTCCCACTAAAGTGAGTCCTGCTCCATGAGTGGGGCCCTGGACAGTAGCTCCTCTGTTATAGTTGCAGCCAGTTTATCATCCTGAGGGTCAATCTCTCCCAGTGAAGTACAAATGGCAATCGAGGCTCAGCTACAACAACAGAGCACAGACAGCCACAGAGGAGGCACACCTGGAGCACTCAGCTCAGGTGACTGGTAAACCTGTGACACTGGGCCCTACATGAAACCTACTACATAATGTTACTCTACCAAGTCCAGGAGATACAGCAGCTCTATTTAATATATGGACACAAAAGCAGAGAGGCTGCCAAAGTGACAACACAAAGAAACAGGTCCAAAATGAAAGAACAGAGAATATCTACAGAAAAAAAACTAAATAAAAGGGAGGCAAGTCAACTGCCAGATAGAGACTTTAAAACAATGGTTGTAAGGAGGCTCAAGGAACTTCATGAAAACTTCAATAGGACATAGAAATGATTAAAAAAAAAAAAAAAAGAGCCAGTCAGAAATGAAGGATACACTAACTAAAATGAAGAAAAAATTAAAAGGAATCAACAGTACAGTAAATGAAACTGAGGATCAAAACAGGATTTGGAATATAAGGAAGCAAAAAATATCCAATCAGAATAGCAATAATGTAAGTGGTCTCTGGGATAACATCAAGCAAACCAATTTGTATCATGGGAGTGCCAGAAGGAGAAGAAGGAAAGCAAGAAGTTGAAAACCTATTTGAAACACTAATGACAAAAAATGTCCCTAACCTGGTAAAAGAAGGAGACATACAAGTTCAAGAAGTGCAGAGAGTCCCCAGCAACATGGACCCAAAGAGGTCCACACCAAAACACATCATAATTAAAATGGTAAAGTTTAAAAACAGAGAATTTTAAAAGCAGCAAGAGGAAAGCAGTTATTTATACACAAGGAAGCTCCCATAATAAATCAGCTGAATTCTCAACAGAAACTTTGCAGGCCAGAAGGGGTTAGCACAAAATACTCAAAGTGATGAAAAGCAAGGACCTACAAATAAGACTACTGTACTCAGCAAAGCTATCATTTAGAATAGAAAGGCAGATAGAGCTTCCCAGACAAAAAAAAAGCTAAAGGAGTTAATTACATCAAACCAGGCTTATAAAATAATGTTAAAGGGTCTTCCTTAAGAAGAAAAGATAACAAATATGAATATTAAAATAGCAATAAATATGTATCTATCAACAATTACTTTAAATGCAAGTGAATTATATGCTCCAATCAAAAGACAGATAGTGACTAAATGGATAACAAAGTAAGACCCTTATGTATGCTTTCCACAAGATTCATTTTGGATGGAAAGACACACACACACTGAAAGTAAAGGAATGACAAAAGATATTTCATGAAAATGGAAACAAAACAAAACAAATCTGGGGTAACAATACTTATATCAGAAAGAAATAGACTTTGAAACAGGTTATAATAAGAAACAAGGAAGAACCTAGCAATTTCCCTCCTGGGTATTTACCTAAGAAAACCTACAACGCTAAATTGAAAAGACACATACATCCACATGTTTATGGCAATATTATTTACAATAGCTAAGATATGGAAGCAATCTAAGCATCCATCAATTGATAAGTAAAGAAGTGCATATACACCAGGTGCATATGATAAATTGGCATAATTTTAGTAACATAAATAACATACCACAAAAGTGTTATATTTTGAAATAAATTTATTCTTATATGTAAATGTATACACATAGTCATTATTTTTTTTAATTGTTCAAAAAAGTCTCCATTTGCTGCAATAATAGACTTGATTTAACTTTGGAATCTTGAGCATACTTTCATTACCTTTTCTTTATACATGGACATCATCATGTTTTCAGTCTTAGCTTTAACAGCCTCTTTATTGGAATGAGGTTGTTTATTAAATTCTCTCTCACAAATGCTCCATACATAATAGTCTATTGCATCTGGTGAACTAGGTGGCCAGATTTCTTTTGACCAGAATTCAGGAACATTGACACTGAGACATTCTTGCACCTTTTTGGTGTTACATGCTGGTGCTTGTTGGAAGATAAAATGACGTCAATTTGCAACTTTTTTTATCCAAGGTACAATTACTTCTCTCAAAATGTCAAGGTAAACATCAGCAGTCATCTTGAAGCCTTGTGGAAACAAATGTGGTGTCATAGTATTTCCTTCATTGATGACAACACATAACACCATCACTGTGGCAAGAAATTTCATTTTCATGACAATTGGGACTTCATTAAGATTCTCACAGAGCCACTTGTTATTTCTTCTGTTGACTATTTGGTCCTGCTGAGAATTCTTTGCATCAGAGAAGAAAATCAGAGAGTTTTTTTCTTTGGGATTATTCAATGCTGTTAGCAGTTTCCTTGCTTTTTCAAAGCTCCTTTCCTTTGCTGTGTCATAAACTGGCCTCTTCTAAGAACATATGATCTATATTTGATATCTTCAGCAATAATCTTGCAAACCATTTCATCTGACATCTGCAGTTCTCTTGCTATGGAGCGCATTGACTTTCCTGGATCTTCATTGATGATCTCCTGGATTCTGTGTATAATATCTGGACTTGTGTGATCCTTGCGTACCTTATGCATTTTCCTTGTTGGTGTGGCAACATCAGGACCAGCATCATACACCTTCTTCACATTGTAAACTGTATGTAAAGGGATGTTATTGAAGTCCACAATTTTCTTAGCAGTTTGCCCCGCATGCAGTCCAGAAATTATGGTTGCTCTAATATCATATTCCTTTGGCATGACTGTTGCTCTCAGAATTTAATACTTTATATCTGAAACAATGATGTTAAGTAATAACCTCAGGAATTTAGTTTTTCAAAATTAATAAGAAGCACATGAAATAAGGAGATGCAAAGTTATTGCCAATGTATTACGTGCACCCTGTATAATGGGATATGACTCAGGTATAAAAAAGAAAGAAATCTTTCCATCTGCAAAAACATGGATGGACCTAGAGAGCATTGTGCTTAGTGAAATCAGTCAGACTAAGAAAAACAAATACATATGATTTCACTTATATATAGGTACTAAAAAGCAAAATAAGCAAGCAGAACAGAAACAGGCTCAGAGATAAACAGCATTTTGATGGTTTCCAGCTAGGAGAGGGGTTGGTAGGATGGGTGAAAATGATGAAGGGGTTTAAAAGTACAAATAGGTAATTAAAGAATAGTCTTGGAGATGTAAAGTACAGCATAAGGAACATAGTCAATAATATGGTAATAACCAAATATGGTATCAAATGGGTACTAGATTGATCAAGCTGAATGCTTTGCAAGATTTATAAATGTCTAATCATGAGCTTGTAAATTTGAAACCAATCGAATATTATAAAAATAAAAATGAACAAAGAATAACCTAACAATCAACCATATTTACCATAAAGAATAACAGGTTAGATTTTTGGCAAATTTAGTAAACTGCTCTCTGTATGTGACTGATCTGTTTATTTATCTACTTATTTTTCTAAAGTAAATGCACTGGCTTTTCTATTTAACTAGTATTTATTTGTTTATTTCTTTATAAAAGGTGAATAACAGAAAATTCTAAAGTTTACCTGAATCTACTGTAAAAAATTATGAAAGTTATTTTTTTCTGATATGGATCAATCACTGGTCTTTGTCATTGTCATTAAAAGTGAAAAATATCATTAGGAAAAAAAATAGAGCCCTTTATGGCTATAAATTAATAAGCACTCCTCTTATTTGATGTCCATTATCCATCAGGTACACAATATGTAAATTGTTTTTCCCTCATTTGCACACTGACCCTGGCCAAAGGCCACTTATTCCTCATTTTTCAGGTGAGGAAGCAGAGTCACACACAGTTAATAACTTTTCCAAGGGCTTAGCTAGCAGAGACATTACGTGAACTCTAATCTGCCTGATGCGTAAACCTATTCTTCTAACTATGCAATACTGTTTATTCTGTCACCAAATATGAATTAAAATTTCATCAAATAAAGTTCATCCAAGTGTCTTTTAACAAATTCTATGGTAGGTAGTAATCATAAAAATATTATTGTTGAGACATTTCTTATTCGAAGACGAAGTTGGGACTTGATTTATTTCACTTCATGACCTAGAATATCAATTTGAGGCAGTTGGTATATTTTAACATTTAGATCGTAGTTTAAAATTTGACTACTACATAAGCTAAAATGGGATTTGGCTGATATGTTGAAATATCAATGCAAAAGGGAATATTTTGCAAATCAAAATGATTGCTTTGCCAGATTAATTTTCATAAATATTAAAACCAATATTTACTGGCTTGGCTTACTTCTCTCACAGGGCATATCTAAGTTACAATATTAATTTTGGCAAGGGATTATTTAATAACATTGCCTAATTGCTATTTGGCATTTTAAAGCAATCTGAAATACTGACTTTTTTTCCTCTAAGACAATAAATGCCTTTAGAATCTGCATAGTAACTAATGTTTAAATAATATTTCAGGCTAATTTGACTCAGCTAGCATGCAAAGGAGGTTTATGTTGTAGCATATTAATCAGGTAAAATTTCCCAGTGACTTGGATTCCCAAACCTAGATAGTCAGTGTTATTTTTCCATGAAACCGATTTATACCCAAAGGGATTTTCCCAAAAATTATACATGTAGAACTACGTAAACAATTAGCTGACGGTAATTATTTTTTCTTTTTTTTTTTTTTTGCCAAAAAGTTTAGTAGCATAAATGACACTAGGACAAATTAATAACCCACCCAGTAGAAGTAACCTACTTCAAACACTTTTCATGTGTCTATTCACATGTATTCAATACTAACCTAACTTGCTAAATTTTACCTATAATTTACATGAAATTGTATCACTTAAAATGATACAATTATCTTAGGCTGTTGTATGTAAAGAAATATACCTGTTTTTTCGTTACAATCAGTTCTTTCTACTGACTCTCTAAACCTCAGTGAAACCAAAAGTTTGTTTCCTATTTTAAAATATTACTGTTGTTTACTTGCTGTAAGTGACATAAAACATATGCCTAAGTATACCAGGCTTCAAGTTCATCTATACCTTTAAAATCCCACTGCACATCTCAAGACCATGCCATTTAATGGTTTGACATCCTTCCTAGGATATCTGAGTTTGGTCCCCAGGGTAGGGGATATGAGGGTTTATGTTGTCCTGCTTGTTTGTCACTCTTGGTTTCTTGTTGCCTTGCTCCTGAGCCTACACCACATTACCGTTTGCCAGGGCACTGTCACTCTTAATTTTTCAAGCAAAGCATGCAATTAGCAGACCTTTGCTTAGGCTTTGAGAATAAAGTAGAGGTCTACTCTGCTACTCAAAGCAGAAAATAATTCCTGTAATAGAATATTAGCTTCTTTGTGTTTTTTTTTTAAAGTCACTTGGACACCCATCCACGGGGAATCTCTCAAGGCTCATCTTTCTCCTTTCAACTGAGGGGGAGCATTTGCGTCCTGACCACGCCTCCACCTTCACTGTCCTGCCGCCAGACTCCCTCACTCCTCCTGTCCTGCCATCTGTCTTCATTTCCCATGTGGGGTACGCTTTCTTTTCTCACTTTCCCTGTGTTCAGGTGAGTCTTTTAAAAATAACTTCATAACCAAAAGGTTTACAGGTGTTTCTAACTTTTTTTAAAAAGCCATCTACCTTAGATCTGTAATTTTATTGAAGCAGGAAAAAAAATCATTATTTTCATATCTCTTTGCCTTGATTTAGTCATTTGTTTTTATTTAGTTGTATTTAAATTATTTTTGGTAATCTAAAAAATTTTTGAAAGAGTATGGTATGTAAAATATATTGTATACATTATAAATAGACAGAAATACATACAGAGATACAAGTGATGTTTCATCTTCACTTATTTTCCTATGTGTGATACATCGCACGTCAAGGTTCAGACAAACATCTGCATCGCAGAGAAAACAAGCAATTTGCTTCAGAGTACTAAATTATGCTTTTCAATGGAGTAAAGACTAAAAAAACTCATTTTTCAATGTTTTAGAAATTATAATGTTTATTAAACTATATAAGTGCAATGCCCTTTCTTTGGTGAATTTTCTTTGGAAATGTTAACAGAATTTAATTGCAACCTCCTTTATTTTTTTTTTTAAGTACCAACAGAGAATTCAACGGTGAAATTAACAGATGTACAGCACAGCCCCCACCTTAGAACTTTTGTTGTATAAATAGCTAAAAGAAAATGCATTGCAATTACTTTGCATTTGTTCCTAATTGTTCTAACTGCCTTGCTTTTCTAGAAATATTTGTCCCTCATCTTTGATTTTGCTGTCTTATTGTTTATATTTTTTCTAAGTATTTTTCTCTTCATCATAAATGTTTTATTGTTGGGGGGGGAGATTTCTTTAATATTGTATAATAAGCAATGCCCTTCCCATAAAGATTGCTTTTAAAGTCATCAAATATGTGACATTTATGGAATCAAAATATTAAAAAAGGATTGTGCTTGTGGAATAATGACAGTACTGCTGCTTCCCTTAAAGCACTTTGCATGATGAATTGATTAAATAGGCTGGGAGCAGAGTTAAACTGATTTCCATGGATCTCGTCCAGACAGCATTTTTACCAGCCTGTCATATGCAGTGCCAGGAAAACTGTGAATAAGTTACTGACCCTTCCTTAAAGCAGACACATCAGAAAGTTCATCGGCATCCATTAATGGTTTCTTGCTAAATTCCAGACAAAGCATGATGCTGAGTGTTTTACAAACATTATCTTGAATATTCACACCAATATTGAAAAGCAAATATTGGCAACTTTATTTAACAGGAAGGAGAATTTAATTCAACATATTAAATCATGTTAGCAACTCTTTAGAATCATGTCCATTTGCTACCAAGACTTGTATTAATTAGAACACTAAGATGTTTCCATGATACAACTTGACTATAATAAACCACATATCATGGAATTATGCTATTCTATTTATTTGTTTGTTTTTAAAGATTTTATTCATTACTTTCAGAAAGAAGGGCAAGGAGGGAGGAAGAAAAGGAGAGAAACATCAATGTATGGTTGCCTTTTACCTGCCTCCAGCTAAGGACCTGGCTGGAGACCTGACTTGCAATCAGGTTATGTGCCCTGGCTGGGGAATCGAACCAGTGACCTTTGGGTTTACAGGCTGGCATCAACTAAGCCACACCAGCCATGGAATTATGCTATTTTTAAATCTCTAGAAGACACTAAAATGATTAAGTTCAACTTTTTTTTTTTTTTTTTTTTTTAAGATTCATGTTCTTTTTTTAAAAAGATTTTTATTTATTACTTTTTTAGAGAGAGGGTAAGGGAGAGAGGCAAAGAGGGAGAGAGACTTCAATGTATGGATGTCTTTCACCTGCTGGAGGCCTGGCTTACAACCTTGTTATATGCTCTGGCTCCAGAATGGACCTTTGGATTCACAGGCCGGCACTTTATCCACTGAGCCACCAGCCAGGGGTCTCAAGTTCAACTCCTATAAACTTCAACATGTCCAAAGATATATGTTTCATAGTAGAAAAAGTTAATTGAACATAACATTGTCACACAAGCTCATGTTTCTTTATCTGTGGGACGTATTTGGCTCTTCTACGCTTCCTTTTTCACACTCTCTTCCACTCCGGTCATATTTTTAAGTCACTGAAAAACATGAAGTGCAGAACTGTGATCCTGGGGAGAAGGAAAACACACAAAGCATCAGGATTGCTCCAGCTTCCTGCCTTGGGCTATTTTACTGCCACTGACCCTAGGAGGGACAGAGTCCCCCACAGCAGAAGAGTTAGACTGAAGGAGCTGAGTCTGCCAGGAATCACAATGGCAAGTAGGAACTGGGCAGGGGGAAAGTTGAGACCAAAGTATGTGTATATATTCATTGCAGATACTTGGAGCCTAACAGGGTATTTGAAGGGTGGGGCTGCAGGAGCCATGCCAGAGACCTGTGCTCTGGTGCTGAGAGCTGCAAGATGTTACCAAAGGTTTTGTAGTAGAGGAATATTGGAATTAAAATAACTAAGCAAAAGAGGAAAACCATATCATCACTTCAATAAATGATACATGTTCCCAGCAAACTAGGAATACTATTTTTTTCAACATTATTAAGATATCAATGAGAAACCCATAACTAATGTTAGGTTTAACTGACTAAACAGTTTCTACTAATATTGAGAACAATGAAAAGTACATTTATTCTCACCACTTCTGTTAAATATTATATTAAAAATCCTAACATGCAACAAGATAAGAAATAAAAAAGTAAAAAGCATAAAGTTTGTAAAGGAAAATGTAAACCTTTCATTATTTACATACATCAGCCATTTACATAGAAAATATTAGTGAATCTACAAAAATGGATTTGGCAAGAGCATAGTATGAAATTAATTGTGTTTTCCTATATAGAAACAAACAATTGGCAAATAAATTTTAGGATAAAATATATTCATTTTTAAAGATTTTATTTAGTTAATTTTAGAGAGAGGGGAAAGGAGAAAGAAAGAGAAGGAGAGAAACATCAATGTGTGGTTGCCTCTTGCCTACCTCTAACTGGAGACCCGGCATGTGACCTGATTGGGAATCAAACTGGCAACCCTTTGTTGCAGGCCAGTGCGCAATCCATTGAGCCACACCAGACAGGGCAAAAGTATTCTTATACTAACAGCAAAAGTATCGCAATCTAGAAAAAAATCTGACAAAATATCTATATCAAAAATTACCAAACATATCTGAGAAAAACGTTTTAAATCTGAAACTATGCTCATGGATTCAAAGAGTCAGCATTATTAAAATGTTCATTCTCCCTAAATGGATATATAGACTCAATACAATTATTCTCAATATTTCACTAGGCTTTCTTGAAGAAAATGACATACTGGTTCTAAAATGTATATAAAAATTCAAGAACATAGACTAGTCAAATGATCTTTAACAGAAAAACAAATTAGTTATCACTCAATAATAAAAAATAGACTTTACACATCCACCTAAAAATTAATTAATGATACAATACACATAAGTCTCAAAAACATTTTGTTGAACAAACAAGACAAACACAAAAGTGCACACTGTATTCTTTTATTTATATGAAATCTACAGTCAGACAAAAATGTATTTATTGCTATAATAAAATGTTTGTTGCCTTTGGGTGATGAGGAATAATTAGGAAAAATTAGGAGGGAACTTTTTTGAGTGATTGAAATGTTCTCCATCATGTTCGAGATATTAGTTATATAAATTCATGTATTTGTCAAAATTTACCAAATTGTATGCACAGTGCAGTATGTTTCACTGCATGTAAGTTTTACCTCAACAAAATGTGAGTGGAAAATTTGTTTGACAAAACTGCATAGCTACTTTTTGGCACTAAAAGACAAAGAACATTGACAATTAAAAAATGTGACAGTATGAAATACTAATACATTTATTTCTTCTGTGGTATCTGACATTGAAAATGTTTGTGTTAAACACCATAGTAACATATGCACTAACTTTCAAACACCTAGCTAAAGAAACCATTTATTTCAAAAAGTGAAAGGCTACGAAGGCAAATAAAACAGAGAATTTGAATAGAAGTAATGACAGAAACTTAATTGTAGTGATGAGTTAAACTGCCATATGAAATGTTTTCTAAAACTCATTTGATTACCACTTTAATTAGCCAAAATTCCCTACTTCTATATTTAGCATCAACTTACATTGAAAAAAGTTGGTATTTTATATCCAGAAAGGTATGAAAAAGTGAATTAATTTATTTCTGAAAGAAAATATAATGATACCCTCAGTTATAACCAAACATTTCAAATGGAAATAAACAATGATTTACTATTCAACACACTATGAGGATCCACCATATTCTAAGGACTATGCAATGTCTGGAAGTACAAAAATGATAGTATTAAAGTCACAGCCTCGGACATAGACTGGTGTTTACATTATATATAATATAAATACAGACCTTTGAATAAAGAGAGGGTTAGGGCCACTGACCCCTGAGCAGTCAAAACTTAAGTATATCTTCCGACACTTGGATTCAACCAGTTGCAGATCTAACACAGTATTTTCCATCCGCATTGGAGAAAATGTTAGGTAGCAGTTAGGAGTGAGCAGCAGAAGGGAAATAAAGGGAGGACTCTAGTCATTACAATCTAACAAAGAACTTAATACTGGAGACTTGAAGCAAAAAGAAAACGTCTCACCAATGAACTCAGTTAACCCTGAGCCTAGTTTGATAAGATTGCTGGGTATCTCCAGCATTGCAAACAAAGTAGCCCAGGAGAAGAGGAGAGTCCTTGAGACAGTGTTGAGAAAAGGGGCTTCTGTAGTCATCTAAGATTGCTGAGTGTTCCACAGATCACATGCGGGAATATCACAGGGGAAAGAGGCAAGCCTAGCTGGGAAAGGAGGCCCCTGTAACAATTTCCCCAAAACAAAGAGCCTGTACTCACAGAAAAAAAGTCTTTATAGCTGTACATTATTTACAAAGTGGGAAAGAGGGAAAATCTAGAAGCCAGCTGAGGTATGCACCTCTTGAACACTGGTAGTCGGCATGCTTAGATTGGCTAGGTACCAATTTATAGCCTCAGATCAAGTATAATAGAGCAAGCTTATAACTTGCTAACAACTTTATGAATGCCTGCTTGCAGCTTTGTGCTCACCTGTTTCACAAATAAACTTGTTATTTCATTTCACGATATGTATTCTTCGTTGGATTGTTCTCTTGTGGGCAGGACAAGAATCAAAGCAGAGGAGAGACCATGTTGACTCAGGTCTCTCTCCCTGTGTCCAAAAGCATAATTTGAAATGTGCGAAAATACTATGATTGATTCTCATTTGGTTGAATCTGTAGTTCTGAAACCAGAAGATATAAAAGGTCTATTCCATTAATTTAAAAAAATGTGTGTGTCAGTGCATAGATACAGTTCAAACCCACATCATTCAAAATTAACTGTTTTTGAAAAGTCTGTGTTCAAACTATTGAGGAATGGCTTGGAATTTTTTTTTAATTCACAGATTCTTTTAGGAAACCATAAAAAAATAATAAAAGAGGCTCAGAAATATTCATTCATATTTATATTTTACAATTTACTAAGATATTGAAATGTTCTAACAACATGTTAGAACACAGTGATTGGTTATATGAGTTTTGACATGTCTATACCACAAAATAAATATGTAACTATAAATCTCTACAAGGTTACAAAATTCCCTAACTTTGGGCCAATCATTTTATCTTTTGCTATGTCTCATATTTTTAATTCAATAACAGCACAAAATATTCTCCTCAAATATCTTGCAGAATTATTGGGATGATTAAAAGCTGGAGTATAAATATGAGAAAGTATTCAGTCATGTACTACGAAAATAGAGGCATTTATTGAAGAAGATACAAGAAACATTATACATGGAACAATAAGGCCTCAGTCCCCTTCAAAAGTAGGCATCTTGGGACCACATACAGTTCTCCCAGTGTCTCTTCCACTATTTATAACATTCTGCAAAATCCTTTGTTGCAATTATCATCAGCTGTCCTGTTGTTATTTTCCTGAATCTCACTGATGGTCTGAAATCTCTTTCCTTTCAAAGGTGCTTTTAGTTTTTGGAAAAGCCAGAAGTCACAGGGAGCCAAATCTGGGCTATAGGAGGGTAGAGTCACCTGGGTGATTTGATTTTTCACAAAAAAAAATTCTGCAGAAGACATGATATATGTGCAGGCATGTTGTCATGATGAAGCTGCCAATTATCAGTTGCCATAGCTATGGCCACTTTTGTCATATTGCATTTCTCAACTGATGAACATTAAGGTAGTACTTATTGTTTGATCTGGACGGGGGTACTCATGACTGAGAACACCTTCCCAATCCCAAAACACAGTTAATATGGTCTTAATCTTGCTGCATTTTGCCATGCCTATTTTGGGTATGGGGAACCAGGTAACTTCCACTAGAACCACTGGGCTTTCATTTCCCAATCATAGCCATAGATCCACCATTCCTCTCCAGTAACGACTTTCTGAGGAAATCTGGTTCATTGGTAGCAGTTAGAATCAAGTCATTAACAACTGCAGCATGATGTTCCTTTTTCTCTGTGGCAGAAGTCATGGATGAATTTTGCCACAACATGTTTCATGCCAAAGATCCTGTGTCAAAATCTTGGACATAGTAGTTTTTGGAATCCCCAGATCACCTTCTAGTTCTTGTACTGTCAGTTGCTGATTTTTGTTGATTGTAGCCCATATATTTTCAACCTTCTCAGGTCTTCTGCTTTGCTGCAGGCCTTCCTGAATGTTGATCACTTTCAACAGATTCTTGACCATCTTTGCACTGTTTGCGCCACACTTTTATTTGTGCTGCACTCATTGTATTATCCTTGAAAGCTTTGTGAATCATGCGAATAGTTTCTGCAGAGGAATGTTCAAGCTTAACACAAAACTTGATGCAGAGTTTTTGCTCCACTTGCTCAGTCATTTTGGATTTGATGGCCACACAGTACGCATGCCCACTCAGTGGCATCTACCACCCCCACTGACTAGTACAGTGAAGTCATCATTGTTCATACATATGCATTCTAGTCCACTCTCCTTGGATGCTGGGTTACATCAATGTAGCACAAATAGTTCTTGTTATAGTAGCAATGGCTGGACTTTTTCTGGATAGACCTTATATAAGCACTTAAAACAAAACATTAAAAATAAAAAAACATGTACTACAAATGGAAAATTGGTAGAGAAAAGCATTTCCTACTTATTACAAAATTTTATATTCTTAAATTAAGAATAAAAATTAATTTTATGATTAGAAAACTGGTTGTTTTCTAAGTGTAGCAAAAAAATCTTCTATACTTGGTTTTTCCCGTGCTGACTTTTCAAACTAAAGAGATTTTCATAAGGACTCTCAGTTCACCGCCACACAGATGCTTGAAGTAGGGAGATATGTTACCCATTGCCCTGGTTTGCACATAATGGTCCTGCATTTTCCCCAGGAGAACACTTCAAACTCCATTTTCATTATCACACCCACTTCATAATTCTTGTTTTAGCTCATGTTATGGAAAAAGCAGAATATAAAGCCTAGTTCAATCTTACTTTAGTTTACAGAGCAAAGCACCCACAGAAGCATAAATATATAACATACAGTTCTGGCACAGTTTCTCTCCACAAATCCTTGTTGCCTCTTAATAAAATGGGAGAAGTAGGACTTATTCAGTCTTCAGATAGCAGGAAATAAAAGAATATCCTCAGACTGTAGTAGTCTCCAATGCATTCAGAAAGGTCATTTAATTAGACAGTTCTCCTTTTCAACTTTAGCCCATTATCTCTAGCACCATTCCAAATTTCTGCATAGAAGTCTACCTTTTCCAAATAAATTAGCACATTCATTTTATTTGAATGAATATATATATATATATATATATATATATATATATATATATAATGATTAAGTCTCTTTTTTACTATTGTGAAGGTTTACCCATTAACTAATATTTTATTCAAGGGACTTTCAAGTCATTTCTTCCTCCTAGCCTGTCACATTCCTCCTTTGTGGTTATCACAGCTCTGTGCCTATTTCCCCAAGGCAGGTAGGTGTATGGTAGTAAAGAAAGTAGAATTATGTGGCCCATCTCTCAGGAAAATGTATGTGTTATTGAATAAAGCTTTAAGAAACATGCCAAAAAGTGTTCCCTATGGTCTATACAGAAACTTCATCTGGAACAGTAGATGGAAGAAAAGAAGAAGGAGTTTTGTGGCAATCTGGGATACAAAGGACCTGTCTCTGCTTTCTGTCTGCCTCCTGAAAAGCTGAAAAGACCCCAATGGGAAATAAGTGCCCGCAGCAGTGACAGAAAAGTGCTCCAGAGCCACACAGTGTTTAGCTCCTAGTATATGATCAATAAGTATTGAAAGAAATATAATTAAAATGAGGTATTTGCTGTTGGTGATGGACAAACTAAACTGCAGAACTGGACCAAAGTCCAGTAACAATTCATTTCCTAAGGATTGTTCTGTTTAATTCTTGACTTGGATATTTTACTCTTTATAGCAATATCTTTCTCTCCAATCCATAGCTTTCAAATATATTAGAATAGTGGGTGGGGGCTTGCCACTCTGGAACAGGTGTTCCCATATTCTTAAATCACACTTACTTGGGACAAGATGAGTTACCAAAAGAAAAAAAAAAAAGATTGCTATTTTAATGACGCTCATCACAGTCATGACTGGCTCAGGGCTTTCAAATCTCTTCCCTTGACTACAGCAAATTTAGAAAGCCTGCATTTTTTAAAGCATTCTAAAAGATTCAACAGTTTTTTTTTTCCCCATGTAATCAGAGACACTAATTATTGAGCCTATTTGAGATAAAGTAGTAGCTAATGCCAATTTTTCAAGATGGGAAATGAATCTGATTTTATTTCCATTGCGACTGCCCAAAGGCAGGTGGCTTAGGGTGAGTATATTTAGTTTAATGAGACTCTAGGGGATAAACAGTCTAAGTCTGAGCACCCTCATTATGCATCAGCAAATGCAGTGACCTGCCTGCTGCACAAATTCAATTTATATTTACACTAAACATGACCATAACTAGCCCACTGTTATAAGTGTGAGATCTTAGAGATTCCTCCTCCAGATGGAATTCATGTATTCCCACTCCAATACCTGTATCTCATGCTTAATTTGGAAGTAATTTCTGGTTAAATTCTTCTTCCTTAATTTTTGTAGGCCATTTCAAAAAGCTATTATTTTCTAAGTTGCATATATAAAAAGGAGCCTATAGTGACTCGGTTTCTAAATATTTTATACTTTATTCATTAGCATGTGCTCATCATAAAATTGTCAAGGATTTATTATCATGCATATTCATGGTTACTCAATCCATGGTCCCAGTTTCCTAGGAAGTATAGAGAAATACAAAATAAATATATTAATCAACAATTCCAGTGCCCAGACTATTCAATGGTAATATTGTAGTGGGTTGGTCTTCTATAGTTTATTGAACTTATCCCACTAGACTGGGGTTAATCACGAAGAAAAGGTCAGAATGAATAAACACATATGAAATGTTTGAAACACATTTTTTGAGGAGAGTGTCTAAAAGAAAATGTATCATGGTTAGACTATGTCAGCTGAATTTGGGACCAAGGTCCAGCCTGCTTGGTACACTCTTTCTGCTACAATTTGGCAAATGGGAAAACTCCTCAGTCAAGTATTCAGTTAAAATTGTTATACCTAAATTAATGGTATACAGATCAAAGGCAGAGATGGAGAACAAGAAAGAGACAGAGAAAGATGGAGAGAGGATTAATTTGAGAATGCTAGCTTTATTCTTATTTGCATGGATTTATTTAACTTCCTCATGCCTTGAAATTAAGTGCAGCCTTGTAATTTGCTTTGACCAGTGTTTGTCAGGAAACAAGAATAAGAGCTAGTGTGAATATGTCATGCTCTTTTTTTTCCATCTTCTGTCTCAATTAGAAACAATTCTGATAAGGGTCGCTCAAAAACCTGAGTGAAGGAGTAAGGACAATGGCTGACCTGTGGTGGACATGTGGTATGCATATGAAATAAACCCTTTGCAGTTTAGACCACTGAAAATGTTTATCACCACAGCATAACCTAGTCTATCCTACTGATGTAAATGAATCAGCAATAGTGGGGTACAGTTGCAATCCAAAGCTCCCATGGCATTGTTTTGGGGATAGGGAGATGGAAAATAAGGAAAATAATAGTAGAAACTGAGAAATGGGTGGTCCACATTATGCAGAGGCTGAACATTGATAAAATGTCACCTGTTGCTCTTGGAAGACTGATCATGTGTTCTTAACAAGCATGTGGCTAGGAGGAAAAGATGGAAAACATTGTAGTAGTATGTGTGTTGGTTTCTGCACGTTGTATTTGGAAAGTTAGCATAAACAAAAAATAATTTCATAAAATCCATTTGTTAATCGGTTTGTTAGCAGAGAATTAAGGCAAGTGTAAAGTTTACAAATTCAGAGATTTAGAGAGTTCAAAGAGGCAAGAGTATCCCAACTCTGTAGTGGGTGGAAAGTGAGGAACTGAGAATGTTCTGAGGGAGAAATCCTGTTAAAACGCAGCGTAGTGGACAGTAGCCACTACACTGTGACTCAAATCTCTCAATCATTAAGCACTCTTCATGTACAATCTAAGAAAGGATGTGACACCATTAAGTCCTTTAATTTTACAGGCTAAGAGAAAAGTGACTAAGAATATTTTTCTTTCTACAGCTCAATAAACTTAACATACCCACCACAAATTCACAAAAGACACAGAGGCTGGAGAGGGAGATTGTGAAGGTGCATCATAAATTTATAAGATTGTATGTCTAAAAACAAACTGTGACTATTGGTGGGGTCTCTGGAATAAAAGGTAGTAGTTGTGGGTGTGAGGAACAGCTATTGTCTGAATGTGTCCTACAAAAATCCATGTGTTAAAAGCCCTAATTCCCCATGGGATGGTACTTGGAGGCTCCACCTTTGGTAGGTGTTAGGTATAGATGAGACCCTAAGGATGGAGCTCCCAAGAGAGCCTCCTCTGTCTCCCTGCCATGTGTTGATATAACAAAAAGGCAGCTGTCTGAAAACTCAGAAGAGAGCTCCTACCGGACGCCAAACTTGCTGGCATCCTGATCTTGGATTTACTAGACTCCAGAACTGTAAGAAGAAATGTTTGTTGTTTAAGCCACCCACTTAATGTTTTGTTTTTGTTATAGCAGCATGAACTGACTAAGACAGGTACAGAGTAGTCCTCATTGCCCAGACATGCTAAAAATAATACAAAGGAGTACAAATTTTGATTTCTGCCTTTGAGGAGGGCGTTAAAACATAACAGAATAAGAGACCCCAGACAATACAAGATGGATATGTAGTGGCATGATGTAATAAACCCTTGGGGTTTTAAAATATTAGTTGTATCAGGAAGACAGACAATCTAATTAAATATAGGCAAATGATATGAGGAGGACATAAAAAAGGCCCAGAGTCATATGAAAGAATGCTCAACATCAGAGATACAAATTAAAACCACAATGAGATACTACCTCACACCTGTCAGAATGGCCATCATCAACAAATCAACAAACAACAAGTGCTGGCAAGGATGTGGGGAAAAGGGAACTCTAGTACACTGCTGGTGGAAATGCAGACTGGCGCAGCCACTATGGAAAATAGTTTGGAATTTCCTAAAAAAACCTAAAAATGGAACTGCCTTTTGATCCAGTGAGTCCACTGAATCCACTGCTAGGATTATACCTGAAGAACCCTGAAACACAAATTCAGAAGAATCTAGGCACCCCTATGTTCACAGCAGCGCTATTTATAATAGCCAAGTGCTGGAAACAGCCTAAGTACCCATCAGTGAATGAATGGGTCAAAATACTTTGGTACATTTACACAGTGAAATACTACACAGCAGAAAGAAAGAAAGAACTCCTACCTTTTGCAACAACATGGATGGAACCGAAGAGTATTATGCTTAATGAAACAAGCCAGTCAGTGAAAGACAAATAATATATGATTTCACCTAATAAAAGAGATTAATGAACAAAACAAACAAATGAGCGAAATAGAACCAGAAGCATGGAAACAAGGAGCAGACTGACAGTGTGCAGGGGTAGTAGGGGGAGAAAAAGGCAAAGGGGAGCAGTGCAGTCAAGGAACTAGTATAAACGACCCATGGACATAGCCAGCATGTGGGAATTGACTGTGGGAGAAGAGATAGGGAGAGTGGAGCATGGGAGAGCAATTGGGGGGTGGGGAGGGGATGAAACAATTGCAATACAACCATGATAAATTAATTTTAAAAAATAAAACAAAAAGTTTGATTTTGTGTTTATTATATTATTTATTAGCAGAGGACCATTCTTAGCATATGATATAGGTTAACTCATTACTCCCAACAACTTCTCAATGAGGTGAATTGTTACTATTTTCATTCTTGTTTCACAGATAAGAAAACTAAGAAACAGGATAAATAAACTATCAAAAGTCACGTAGCTAAAAAGTGCAAGGTGACAACTAGGTGCAGGATCTGTAATCTTAGCACTTTGATGTCAACACTGCCTCTGAAGATCATTTGAGTTAGTGATTAATTAGCATAATACTCATTTGTAAAGTTTTCTATGCTTAAAATTATTTGAGAATTCTTTTTGTATTATTTTGCTCTTATTTACTATTTTTATAAATAAATGGAAAATGAATATGCTAAAAGAAGCATATGAATATGTAAAAAGAAGCATATGAATTTAATAAATGGGCTTACATTGAAGTAAACATGAAAATCATTAAGTGTAGCAAATTGTTAAATCTCAATCCTCAACTGGACTAAGTGGACCACTGAATTCAAACTAACTACTTTGTGTGCCTAGTGCTAAACAAAAATGACAGAATGATAGAACATCTTGGAAATGTAAGAAATATTTTACTATCCACTGGGTCTCAAAAGAGAGATGTTAAAACTTCTGGAAAAAATTGCAGAAGGCATATGAATTTGCATAACTCCTTGCCAAGTATGCAGGACTTAATAAAATGATTCATTCAATACAAGGAAAGGATGAAGCTATAATGAAATTAAAAAGAAGATAAAAACTATGAGCAATAAAATGGGAAAAAATACATATCTATCAACAATTGAATCTAAAAAACTAAGCAAACAATAACAGAGACAGAATCATGGATACAGAGAATATTGATGGTTGCCAGATGGTAGGGAATGGGTGAAGAGGTGAGAGAATTAAGAAGCACAAATAGGTAGTTACAGAATAATCATGGGGATGTAAAGTGCAGTATAGAAAATGGAGTAGCCAAGGAACTTATAGGTATTACTCAATGACATGAACAGTTGTGGAAGGATTGCTTGAGGGAGTAGGGTGTGCTGAGCGGAGGGGGACAAAGGGGAAAAAATGGGACAAATGTAATAGCATAATCAATAAAATATAATTTAAAAAAGAAAAAAAAAGAATAACTGCAATACATATTATAACTTGAAAGAATCCATATAGGAGGTGTCTTCACCTCTGTCAGATTAAGCTTCTAAGTAGTGTGAGACCTGCCAGATGTCCATCTTGTGTCCATTGTGTACTGGCCCTCTCCTCGTCATTGTCCTTTGTGTCTGCACACACCTACTCCTCCATCCCTCTCTCACACACACAGCTTTCTAGTTCTACTTGATCTGCTAAGTGCTGCTGCCCACTACAAGGAATATTGGCTGCTGTTTGAATGTCTTTCCAGTTCAGCCACAGCTGCCCTACTGATTTATGTAGCTATTCGCATCCTGAGTCTGCCAGCACAGGCTCTGTTCAGTTCATCCTTCATCCTTTCCAGATGTAGTTTTCTGCTTGCTAGGAGAAATGCAGCTGTCTGCTGTGCTAGAAGAGATACTTGCTCCAGTGCCGTGATTTCTCCAGAGACATCTGCCACTGTCAGAAACGCTCCCCCAGTGTCATCATGTTACCGAGCAAAGGGGGGCTCATTCATGTGGCGCCTTGGTGTAAGACCCAGCATTTAGTGTTGAGAAAAACTGGCCTTTATTTACAATATTTGAACCTGGCAGTGGGGAGCTGTGAGCACTCCTGCTCAGAGTCCTGTATTCCCATGAGACCCAGCACTTCCCTTGCTCCCCAAAAGGCTACAAACCAAAACCAAGCTGAATAGTTCCTTATTCCTAATCTGTCAGCTCCCTCCTTCAGGATCTGGGGTATGTTGTCTTAAGCCTCCAGATAATTGTCCAGAAAATCATGTGCTATGCTACACTGGATCATGGTGAAGTCCAAGAATGGCAGGAGTCCTGAGAGAATGTCCTTTCCATATGTCTTGAGTTCCAAGAGCCCTTGATTCTCCAAGGCTGAGTCGTTGGTGGCTTCAGAGTCAGCTGCAGAGGCACAATCCAGGTAGCAGCTTGGTGCTTTCCTACTAGCCCAGGCCACATGGCCGGACCCCGCTACAAACTGCATAGCTACTTCTCACACATGGCTGCTATCCCTGATGCACCATCATGCTCCTCTGACATGCTCCTTCCCTTGTGGTTCTTCTCATGGTGGATGGTGGCCCTTCTACCTCCTTTCAAACAGTGTGGCCCCCTTCTTTTTGTCTGGCTCCTTTCCTTGTAGGTCTCCCTTCAGAAAAGGCTCAACTGTCTCTTTGTCATTGATATGCAAAGTATCTTAAACAGCATCATCCATCTTTTTTACCAGCACTTGCTACCAGCCTGCCATAGATATGCAAAGTACCTTAAAAGCTGTATTATTTTCTCCTACCATTCCCAAAACCAATGGCTGTAGGGACTTTGGGGAGGGTGCTCTATTACAACCATTTTGTCTACTTGTTTACCATTGCACCCTACAAACTATACTTTATTCATATAATGCAGAATCTCTCTTACACAATTCCCAGAGATCAAACTCCTATCTTAAATAATGATAAAAATGACAATAATAAAAGTGCTAGTAGTCCTGGGTTTCACTCAGGACTCAGGATTGGGACTCAGACCCTATGAATCATGAATCCGCTGTGGATTTTCTCTACTGGTTTACAGGCCTTGTTTCCACAATAAGGCAAAAATTTCTGAGTGCTTTTTATTTATATACTAGCCTCAGATTCCAGAAACGATACCAATTCTCTATTTCCAATGTCCCCTACATCAAAATTTAGGTAGGGAGAAGGGTGGGGATAAGAAAGACTGGTGCTCAGCTGCTATCTTGTTTACTGGAAGATTTCATTGTATGTTGTTGATGTTGATGCCAAAATAGTTTTCTTAGCTCTGTCTATATACAAATAAATCAAGGCAATATCTATTCTAAATCTATAATAATTCAAATGGTATCTGCTCAGCCATCAGTCTACTTATGTTTCTAAAATTTGTCACTTCTATAAAAAAAAAAAAAAATTGTTCTCCAGAGACCAAATGAAGCAAAAAAGGACTCTTACAGTTATTTGCCTTTCAAGATTAAATACAATAAGTTTCAGGTCAGAGTTGGAGGTGTTTATTTATTTATTGAGTTAAAAAAAGTTTGTGTTCATTATGAGAAACACAGGGCTGACAATGATGCCATACAAAAAATCCGCAAAAATATTTAAGGAACTGTTGTAATATATGAATATGAATGAATGTTCTACAATATCTGAGATTTTCAGATCTCTCCATAGCACCATTTTTAGGTAGCAAAAACAGCATTGGCTTGGTTTTCCCTAGTGGTTGTTATTTATTTATTTATTGTTCATTTTGTCCATGCCCTGTGAGGTAGTTAACAAATTTTGCCGTGCCTTATTAAGATAATCACATTTTAAAAATAAAGATGCTTCTTCTAAAACATATATAGAATGTATACTGTACTTTTTATTTCTTCTTCACTAAGCTTTTCTTCTTATAACATTATGCCAAGCATGCCTTACCTTCTCTCCCACTCACTGTTAATTAGCTACCATTTGGCATGCAGCTGTTAAAGCACAAATATCTCTAAAAGAATAAAAACATATCTAAATGTGGCTCCTTAGTAAACACATTGTCAAACATTTCTTCTGGATGCTTGCTCCAAATAAACTGATCACCTGCTAATTGGAAGCAGATAAGTGGGATCAGCTGTGGTTAGCACCTGTGAAGAAGGGGGCTGGTTATTGCAGAGAGTTCAATGGTGAAATCTGTTATGGCAGGCGATAAACAAATGTTCCCTCTTGTGACATTTAGTATCAGCAGTATCTATTCTGAAATGCCTTTTGACATGTTAAAAATGCAGAAAATTAGTAAGATGTAGGCGTTCTCTGTTTTGTTCACAGATTAGCCATTAATATTTTGTAAGAATATTGGCATAGACCTTCATGTTTTTCAGTCTTTTTCAAATAATAATGTATTAAGAGGGTTTTTTTTTAATTCCCAGAAGATACAGCGAGATACAAATTTCAGTTGTTATTATCAAAGGCATTCTCATTTTAGACCAGTCTGTCGAGGGACCATTGTTCTGACTTACATTTGGCCAAAACCTACAGATCTATGAGGTGCTGTCTGGTGTACTTAGTTCTACAGCAAGAGAATTTTCCTGGTCAGATTTGCCACTGAAAGTAAAAAGGTAATATTGACTGAATGAGATAAGAGGAACTTTATCTGGCAGCATGGTAATAGAAATGAGTTGCCATTTCATCTAACACTTTGATTGTTAGAAATAAGGACTTTCTTCTATAGTATTTTGAAAGAGGAAGGAAGGAAGGAAAGAAGGAAAGCTAAAGGAGGAAGGGAGGAAGGAAGGAAAGAAGGAAAGACTAAGGAAGATAAAAGAGAGGAAAGGAGGTAGGAGGGGTGGAGGGATTAAGGAGAAAGATGGAAATGACTGTAAATTTCAGATATTTCACTCTTTGAAAGATTACAATTTGCACATTTAACTTTATTAAAAATTAAATGCCAATGTATCACAGTTATTGTAAATGAATTCTCCTATATTAAAGTCATACTAAATAGTTCAATTCAAAAATTATAATAATTATTTGCAATTGCTTCCAAAAATGTCATCTTACTAATTTATTGAGGGGACTGGAACGACCTTGACAGATTTAGAGCTTTTAAAGCATTTTTACAGGGAGCAAAGGTAGAATTAAGAAATAAAATTCAATATTTTTATTTTTATGCACTCATTAGTATTCTCTGAACCCCTTCTCTCCAAATCTATTTGCATGCGGTAAATATTCATAGGAAGCTTCTCCTCTGGGTAGACTTTTTCTCTCCTGTGGGTGGTACATAAACTCCAGAGGGAATTGAAATAGGATGTGGACATATAAAACAGTTGTCTAACTGAGCAGAACAGAGCTATGAAAAGACAGTATGATTGGCAGAGCCTCAGGGTGCCTTCGTAACCACATCTAATGAAATGGGACAATCAGATTGTAGCCTGGTGATTATAGCTTATGAATAAGTGAAATCAATGACAGCAATATTATAAGTGACAGGAAGGAAGAATCGGAAATGCTCTGTTATAAGGTACCTCCCTACACAAGAAGTAGTATAGCTCTTTGGCAGTGGGCTTGGATGGCTTTTAAGTGTATGTTGCAAACTCTAGGGCAACCACTAAATTTTTTTTCATTAAAAAATTTTAATTTGCATAAAATGCTCAATTAAAACCAGAGAAGAAAAAGGAAGAGTGGAAGATAAAAATAGGAAACAAAGAACAAGGACAATACATTTTTTAAATGTATAAGATACACATATGTCTTAGTCCAGTGTATTGGGCCTATCACAGAAGTTTACAAGCCAGCTATCTAATAAGAAAACTGACCATTTTAAGTATTCCTCTGCACCTACTCTTTGTAAGCCTCTGAAATTCACCAGTGCAGTTTCCCCACATGTATTCTACTGAATGACAGCTCTGAGTGTATGTCACAGGGGGCCACTTGGTGCAGGATGTGGAGGCAGATTTGGAATTTGTTTGATTAATCAACTCAACTTGCCTCACTGCACTCACAATGAGATATAGATCTTCCAATTTTATTTACAAATTTTATTTACAAATTAAAATTGTTCCGCTTACCAAATATACCATCCACTTTCAATTTTTACCATTTATTCATAAATGTGTTTCTTATATTTGAAGAATTTGATATAAAATTTACATAAATCTCATGCAGCCCATTGCTTTGTCCTTTAAATTTCTTTTAATTTACATTTGCAATGTATTTTGCTGAGAAAACCAAATCCACATAGCCTGTCAAAATTCCCAGATGTTGAATTTTGTTGCTCACATCTCCAAGATATTTTTTAACATGTTCTTCTGTCTCATTTATTTCTATAAATAGGTAGGTAGATCTAGAGTCTGGATCACACTAATTCCATTTTTAGCAAGAACTCTTCATAGGTTTCCATCAGAGTCTATCTTATACTGTATTTCTGATGCAAAGCCACAAATCCAACTCCTTTGTCCCCTACTCTCAAGTTGAGCATGGAGACATCTAGAGTCATTTATATTACCTTTAATTTGGATTTGTCCATTATCCTGAAGCTGAAACTTTCTTCCTAGGCCTGAGACAATCTGTCTAAAGCTAAGTAAGAATGCCTGTTCTCAGAAATGCCCACTACCGCTGCCTGGTCAGGTCAGACGATGACATATCATTATCGCTCATCGTGACCGATGCACTCAAGAGTGGAGTTGTGTCCCCCCATTAGAGCCCAGAGTCCAATGACCCAGAAATTCTGTAACATGGAGAACTAGAACTTGAATGAAGGTCATATTAAAATATAGGTTCAGCCCTGGCTGGTGTGGCTCTGGATTGAGCACCAATTTGTGAACTGAAAGATCACCAGTTTGATTCCTGATCAGGGCACATGCCTGGGCTCAGGCCAGATTCTCAGTTGGGGACATACAAGGGGCAACTGATCAAGAACAACCAATCAATGTTTCTCTCACACATCAATGTTTCTCTCCCCTTCTTTCTCCCTCTCTCTAAAAATAAATAAATATTTTTCGAACTATGGGCTCATTTGGGTTCTTCTCCAATATAACTTTTCTATACACATCAAATGAGGCAGTGGCCATTCTGAGAATTGAATGGGGCTATAACCAAACCCCTAGGCCATGTTTAATCTCAGTTCTTCTACATTCTTACTGTCTGTATGATCTTGGAAAAGACACTTAACCTTAATGAATTTTATTGTCCTCATATGTATAATGGGAGTGGCATTATGTTCTTAGGATTGTTTTAATTGCACACTATGCTAATAATTGAAATATAAATCATCCTTAACACTTTTGAGAAAAATACAAGTATAAGACCCTAACTAATGCCTCAGTGGATAGGTACCAGCTTGTGAACCCAAAGGCCACTGGTTTGATTCTCAGCTAGGGCACAAAGCCAGGTTGCAAGCCAGGTCTCCAGCCAGTTCCATAGCTGGAGGCAGGTGAAAGGCAACCATACATTGATGTTTCTCTCCCTCTCTGCCTTTCTCCTTTCCCTTCTCTCTAAAAATAATAAATACAATTTTTAAAAACACAAGTGTAGGGTTATTTAATATTCCTGTAGTTATATATCTGATACCAATAGTAGGTTAGCATAAATGGGATCCAGCCTACATGAAGCATGAAGAAAAGGAAAAGAAGTTTTTCACTACTATGGTAAGCATTTCATTTATAAGAAGAAAAAGAATATTTCATGCAATATGAATATCTGAGGTTTTTCATTAACTACCTTAATGAAAATCAGGTTCAGTTCACTGTAAACACTTTTTTTAAGATACTCCAATATAGTATTTTGAATTGTTTAAGGCTAAGAAAAATCCTACAGGGCTATTATCCCCACTAGGAAAAGAAGGAAATTGAAATTTAGACATTATGAAACTTGCCTGATGTCAGTATATACTTCTTTCTTAAGAAAGATTATTGCATGGAGATTGTCATAAACATAAGAGCAAAATTAAGTGGTTGGCCAAGATTACAGGAATAAATAGTGAGAGCAGGTGTCCCAGTTATTAAAGAAAAAAGCCATTTGAATAAGCTGGTCTCCGAAAATCACCAATTACCTTATGTTGAAAAAGATGTAGTGCGATTAGTCAGAGGTGATGAGGTGACATGGGAACAGCATTAGGTACTTGGCTACCCACAGACAAGGTTAATAGAAAAGTAATTGCTAGGTGTAAGCACTATAGGCAATTGTCTACATGCAATTCAAGTCAACAAATAGTTATTAAACCTCTCTGAACTCCTTTACTACTTGCTGTTGTACTGCTTCTGTGGTACTTACCTTATGCTGCATTGAATTGTTAATTAACTTAAAACATGCATCTGTCATTGCTTCAACAAGGAAGGCTCTCCAAATAGCCGTTCTCTCTTCTCCCCAGAGGACTGTCTTTTCTGGTCTTCTTCCCCATGAACACAGCCCTTCAGAAACATCCAAACCATCAGTTATCAGGGTTCCAGAATCTAAATAGTCTTCCCTTGGCCCTTTAAATTCACCTTAGCTTTGTTGCAAAAGGAGGAAAAGGCAAGTTACCTCAGTGCAAAAGTTAAGTATCAGATGCAGCCTACTCTCTAAGATTCTAATAAATAAGAAACTTTGGCCCTCAATGCCAAAAAAGCCTGAGTAAAACTCTAAAAGGTAGTGACCGTTTCTTTTGTTACTTTAATTGGGTAATGGGCATTGTAAGTAAGTTCCCTTTAGAATTCTCTCTCCCTCTCTCTCCCTTTTTCTCCCTCTTTCTCCCTCTCTCTCTCTCCCTCTTTCTCTCCCTCCCTCTCTCCCTCTCTCCCTCTCTTTCTCTCTTTCTCTCTCTCTCATTTTAGGCACAATATCCCCCTTAGCAAGCTTCCTGAGGAGGGAGTACTGAGCTCTCAAGAAAACAACAGCAGTCCCATGAGGTCCAGCTGTGTCTGGAAGAGCCACTCCAGTCATCTGAACCACTTCTCTCTCTACACCTAACATAGACCATAGATTGTTAACCACACCTCCTGAAGATGAATCCTGGGGTTTCACAACAGTCTCTTGATGCCCCAGGACAAAAAGAAAATCAACCCTGAACCAATCCTGACAAAAGCAAATCTGACTATGTGCCATACATGTGATTATAATGTTCTAGCCTCACCAGAAGACCTGTTTATCCAGGTCCTGTTTATTAGTCTCCAGAGCCCATGAGTCCTAAGAAATGATTGGGAATTAAATATGGCTTGAGTACATGTGGCCCACAGGGTACTTAGTGATGCCTCAAGATATTGCACGGGAATATTTAGTGATACTCATTAACAACAACAACAACAAAACAGATAAGCATCTTTCAAAAAAATAAACCTAAAGTATTTATTTATTTATTTGTTTATTTATAAAAGATTCTATTATTTCTAGAGAGAAGCAAAGAAAGAGAGGCAGAGAGGGAGACAGACATCAATGTATGGTTGCCTTTCACCTGCCTCCAGCTACAAACCTGGCTGGAGACCTGGCTTGTAACCTCAGTATTTAAAAATATAAAAGGGATGCCTTAAAAGTGGTTATAGTTTGTAATAAACCTACCAAACTTCATGGTTAAGTCTCATTCTCTTTTAACAAGGCTATGAAAGTAAATTAAAAGAAAAAAAATCATAATTAAAGTATAAGAAGCAATCAGGAGGAAATTTTTAAAAATATTATAACATATCCCTGTTGAAAGTTGGGTTTCTGAGTCTGAGATGGAGATGGTGTACAGGAAGACCATAAAGGAATACTCTTGGGATCAATACACATGAAAAAAAAAGGGGGAAAGCCAGATTAAGTGGAGAAAGAAGTGAATGTCATCTCAGCAAAAGCTACAGATGACTCTACAAGGTACCCAGTAATGTAATATGAAAAATAGAGACATTTATTAAAGGAAATACAAAATACAAGAAGCATTGTACATAGGGCAATGACATCTTAGTCTCCTTCCAAGTAGGCACCTTGGAACCTTAAACAGTTCTCCCAATCACCATCAGCTGGCCCCATTTTATTTTTCTGACTTTCATCAATGGTCTGAAATCTATTCTCTTTCAAAGTTGATTTTTAGTTTAGGGAAAAGCCAGAAGTCATAGGGCACCAAATCTGGGCTGTGGGGGCCTGCGTCACCTGGGTGATTTGAAGTTTTGCCAAAAAACTCTGTATGAGAAATGATGCATGTTGTCATGTTGTCATGATAAAGCTGCCAATCACCAGTTGTCCATAGCTGAAACATCTGAATAGTTTCTGTGGAGGGATGTTCAAGGTTAATACAAAATTTGATGCAAGTTTGTTGCTCAACTTGCTCAGTCATTTTGCATGTGATAGCCACACAGTACACAGCCTCACTCAATGATGTCTACTGCCCCCACTGACCAGTATAGTGAAGTCACCATTGTTCATGCATGCACATTCTAGTCCACTCTTCTTGGCTACCAGGTTACATTGATGTCAAGCAAACCATTTTCATTATATTAATAATGGCTGGACTTTTCCTGGACAGACCTTGCATACAGTGTTCTGAAGTTGGGGTGACCACCCAGATTTGTTACTAGCGGGAGTGAGGAAGGTGGGCCTTTGCACCCCTACACTGATCAAGCATTGAACATGAGCCCCCTTAGGAAGAGGGCATGGCCTTGAGAGAAACCTCTCTTTTCAGCCAAAGCAAAAAGGGCTGAGCTGGGAGCATTCAGGCCCTTTCCATCTGAAGAAAGATTTAAGCAACTCATCACAACATGCACCCAACAGCGCCTAACAACTTCACAAAGGAACCTTACCATTTTAGTGCTGATTTTCTAAAAAAAAAAGTTATCAAAATTCATTGAGTAAAAACACAGAAAAACCGAAAACATGATAAACACATTAAGCATTTTAAAAAGTTAATAAACCCCACAAACTTTTCATTAAACTGGGATTTTAGCAATAGATTCTATTGAGAGTAAACAAATTATAAGCCAATTTCACTTCTAAACAAAGCTGTCAAAGATGTAAATATAGCATCAACAAATACAACCCAAACCTGTGCTATAATATGCTTAAATGGGGTTTATTTTCAAAACGAGTATATAATGCGCTAGGAAGTATAAACATCTTGATAGAGGCCCTAAAAAGGCATTTGAAGTTTCCTTGTTTAAAAAACTTGTATTTAGTAAACTATGATTCAAGTGACTCTTTTTTTTATTTTTTGTGGGCTAAAGCTTATTAATCTCAAAAGGACAGTTGGCACGTAAGATGTGAAATGCTTTAGGATATTATTAAAGTGAGAAATAATATAGATACCTATTTTCCCTGCTTTGAGTCAACATTCTTCCCTAAGTGCTAGCTAATGCAAAATCACCTTTTACAATTGGTCTCCACCTCAGGCATCTAGTCCATTCTTAACCTGGCAAAATTAGCAGAAAATGCAGTTCTAACCCCAATACTATATGCTGTGCTACTATAAAACATGCCAATATTCCTACCCCATTGAGTTGTAGTTCTGTTACCTGGTGTGTTGTCTTTATTTTATTCCAAATACATCTGAACTCTGGTCACAAAAATTTCATTTCCGGTTTTATTACTGATTCAATCTTGCCATCCTTTCAGGACTGAATTCAACATTGCTGTACCCATACCTTCTACCTACTGTGGATGAGCTGGTAGGTGGGTTTCTGAACCCAGCAAAGTAGCTTTACCCCTGCTTCACGATGTTTTCTCAATTTATGCCAACGGCTTGCTCACCAGTTGGGATTTCTAAATATCCATTGATCCTGTATTTTCTTTCCTGGAGCCCCAATGCCTGCTAGGGTTGCCCTCACAGCTTCACATTAGAACCCCCGGTTGCCATCTGTATGCCTGTACCTTTAACAGTTTGTTTTCTAGACTCATTTTCTTTCTCAAACTGTGGAGCTCTAAAGCAATTTGATTCATTCTTTGGAAAGCTGGCAGGAACTACTTTTCTTAACATGGTCCCACACAGTATTGTTAAATAGTTTAAAATAAAACCCACTAGAGTGTTTGGTCTAGGAGAGCCAAAGACTTACCTTTTTCACAGACATAGTCCCAGTGACAAAAGAACTAACAGAAGATACTTCATAATTATTTGGTGAAAGTATAAGAGTCAAATTTCAATTTCAAATCAATTGGTGGTTATGTTTTCAGTAATACTCATGTAAGTTTTGTCAAGTTTAGAAGTACTAGATGAAATGAGAAAGACAAGGGAACATAGTAAAAATCGCTGTTGACAGATGTTCTCAAGGAGAGGCCTGTGAACTCACATGGGCTCTATTATAAGATAATTGTATAAAGGTGTCTGAAGAAACCTTTAAAGATGTGAAAGACAAGTTTCATGAAACAAAGCAACTCCATATGTGGGGCAATTAAAATACGTGTAAGAGCCCTGGCTGGTGTGGCTCAGTGGATTGGTGCCAGCCTTCAAACCCAAAGGTTGCTGGTTCAATTCCCAGCAGGGCAAATAACCAGGTTGCAAGCCAGGTCTCCAGCCAGGTCCATAGCTGGAGGCAGGTGAAAAGCAACCATACATTGATGCTTCTCTCCTTTTCTCCTTTCTCCCTGCCCTTCTCTCAAAAAATAATAAATAAAATCTTTAAAAATGTAAAAAAATAAAATAAAATATGTGTATGTGTTTAAGGTTAAAAAAAACTGCCTCCTTCTCCACTGGTAATTCCATGAAGCTTTTGAAAAGCTCTTGTTTTTAAGAGTCTTGTATTTAAGTTCCAGTACATGATTAAAAATCTAGTGTGAGGTATTATTCTAGTTACTCCACCCTCTTCCTGCTTGAGGTATTTCTCATGATGTTTAGTTATTATGTAACCCTGTAAGCAGAGGCTCTATTTCAGAGAACAAGGACAGGGCTTTACAGGTCCAAGCAATATCCCGGGATGTCTACCCTGGTTAATGCAATAAATGAGCTATATATTGAGATGTAAAGGGTGATTCTGGGCACTATTTGTGAGACATATGCTGGCTCAGTCTGGCCCATGGCATCATCTGCCAGGCAGAGAGTTATCAAAGGCCTCTGCTGTGCAAAAACTCCTCAGATGCAGCTGAACTTGACCTGAAATTGCCTCAGATATACCCAGGATGTGGAGTTAGGTGACATCCTAGTCACTTAAGTATTTATTTTATTGGCCAGATTAAATAGGACTCAGAGGCCTCTTGGAGACAAAGATATCAATCCTATCTGCTGCTGAAGGTTCAGGAGCGACAGGTGTAAGCAAGAGGACATGGTAGAGACCAGAATGCAAGGAGGGAAAATAGGGCCTGTGAGAGAATGTGGAAAAAAGGTGGAAGAAGTAGTCTAAAATTAAAAAAGAAAGAAAAATAGACTTGGAAAGGAGGACCAAGGGTTGCAGTGTCATGGCACTTCCGAGTTAGGTATTTAGTGTGACCTTGGGGCACATTCCAGACTAGTCACATAGATGATGTGTTTGTCTCCGGGGAGGAAAAAGGACTGTATTTATGATAGAGCTCTAAATTCTGAAAGTATTAGAGTCCAAATTATCTGACCCTGGGGCCTCTCCATGCCCCTAATTTAGTTAAGCTGCAGAGGAGGGGGATTTTACTGCTCTTTTTGAAAGTAACTGTTTGGGTATGTAAGCCATGGTGTCTGTACACCAACCTGCTGGTTACTCAGGACTCGCCTAAAGGAGCTTGTTAAAAACACAAATTTCTGGTTTCTTAACCTCAGAAATATCAATTCAATAGGAACAAGGACCCAGGAGTCCATAATAAAAAACATCTGTGGTGATGGAAATTCAAGCAGTACAAAGTACACATTTTGAAAAACAGCACCCTGATATCTTACCATTCACAGTGTTGTCCACGGACCACTAGCATCAGCAATACCTGGGAGTTTATTAGAGGAAAGGCAGAATCTCAAGCCCCACACCAGGCCATTGAACCAGAATCGGCACCTAATAAGATCCACGGATGATGCACAATGCAAGTTGAGGTTTTAAACTTGCTCTACACCTGGGGAAGTTGTGGTTATTTTCAGGAAGCAGGGACTCCAGGTGGCAGCTATATCATGTCTCCTGAATGACTGGTACTTACCTAGCCTGAGGTAACAGTAGTAATTGCCCATAACAACCAGGGTGGGAGGGGAAGGAACATAGGTAGCTAATGGTCAGGACCTTCCTGGCTGAAGTTCACAGGGCAGGACCATAGGACTGATTGATGCACCTATTTAAGATGACTTTTGGGACACTAACACATTTTGGGAATAGGTTCCTTTTTAAGGAACAAGATTCTGTCTCCCTAAAGATGAGAACTTTAGAATGAGATGCAGACTTTAACTGTGATGCAATTAAATTTATATTCATAAGCTGTTAGAGAATAGAACATTTAAATTATTGTAGATAAAGATTAAAATTCAGCATTGTAAATTCAGGATTTTTTATATGTGATGCTTTTCCCTATTAATATGAAAATGAGTAATAACATACTAGGTTAAGCTCAAAAACAAACAAACAAACAACAGATATTTTCTGAATACTAAAGATGATTGCCCTCTGCATGCATCGCTTCAGCTGGAAAGATCTGGAATGCTCTCTGATGTGGACCCTTATTATCACCAAATCATGACCAGCTGTCCTCCATTTACTTATTTAAACACTGTCACTTGTTTGTAGCTGTAGAGGTTATTTACAGAATCTGTCACCCTCTGTGACTTTTCATTATCTGCCTAATTTTTTTTTAACAAACAAAAAACAAATGCTGCCAGGAACTGTGGCATGCCAGATGAATCTATCTATCCCTCATGTTTCATAGTAGCCAAGACCCTCCATGCATGCAAGGAGGTCCTCCCTTTCTCCCTTAGTTATTCTGCTTTCCCCACTTCCCCTCTCCATCCTGTCTATTTTACTTCATTTATATCCCTCTTCCACTACTATTTTTTATTCATGGATCATTTATATTTTAAACAAGTTACACAAATCAATTTCGTATGAGTCAAGTAAATGTGATCACCTTCTATGCAAATTGACTAGAATAGCACCTAGCAAATATAGTATTTTATAAATGCTGGGTATTCACCAGATAGTGTTGATAGCTGACGCTGTAGATAGTATGTTACTATGGAAAAGTGTAGAAACGAAAATATAATCCTGTCACTTATCTCTAAAACTGGCTAGATGATTTGCTGGGCTCTGCAAGTTGAAAATGTGGATCCCGCCCTGGCTGGTAGCACAGTGGATAAGGCGCCTGCCTGCGAACCCAACAGCCGCAGGTTCGATTCCCCAGCCAGGGCACATAACCAGGTTGCAAACCAGGTCTCCAGCCAGGTCTGTAGCTGGAGGCAGGTGAAAGGCAACCATACACTGATGTCTCTCTCCCTCTCTGCCTCTCTCCCTTCCCCTCTTTCTAAAAATAATGAAATAAAATCTTTAAAAAAAAAGAAAGAAAAAGAAAAAGAAAATGTGGATCCCTTGTTCCAAATTTATAAAGATGCAAAGGTGACGACAGCGGAGTGGGACCCCTCTGAGCATGCGCACAAGCCGCATCCTGTAAAGCTAGAAGATCACCAGAATGTCAGTCAAAAACTAGTTTTTGTATTACTGGGCTCCTTTGCAAATTTGGAGGGAAAAAAACAAAACAAAAAAAAAAAAAAAAAACCCACAAAAACAAACAAAGAAAACTTAGCAAACATTTTCCATTTTCTTTTTCTTAAAATACAGTCATCTGTTAGAGACCAATTGTTCACAGCCAGAACAAAAGTGATAAATTAAAAGGTGAAGATTAGAATAGCTGAATTTAAGTATCACAAAGAAATAACCCTGATCACTAAATAATATTCACTATTTACTTACAATGTTTTATTTTATAACTGTTTTCCATCTGCGTTCGCTCATCACCTTTAAAGACACATACCTATCTTTTCTCCTCACCCTTTCCTTTCCCCTCCCCAAACTCAGAAGATGCATTTTCTGACTGAAGAAATAAAAACAATGTTGCCCTGGTCGGATAGCTCAGTTGATTAGAGTGTCATCCCCATACACCCAGGTTGCAGGCTCATACTATGTCAGAGCACATACAAAAAGTAACCAATGAACACATAAATAAATTGAACAACAAATTGATGTTTCTCTCTCTCTCTCTGTCTCTCTCTCTCTCTCAATCTCTCTCTCTTCTTCCTCCTTCTCTCAAATCAATCAGTCAATAAATTTTTTACTGCCAATAATAGGCAATAGCACTGATTGAAATGCCATAACTCCAGCATGAGTTATGAGAAGATAGATTGAAAGCCATGACATTATCTTGTGCTACATGGCTATGGAGAATCCTCTCATGACTCTTTTTCATATGTACATATAATGAACACATTTACGTGACATTCCAATTGTTCCCATATCTGTCTCTATTACCTGACTCTATGATCCTTCAGAGCAGGCCTACTGTCTGTCTGTTTTCATATGTCCTAGGAACAAAAAATAATAGCTTTTACTTTTTATTTCCTTTTATTTTTAAAATATGGAACGCATCATGAATTTGCGTGTCATCCTTGCACAGGGGCCATGCTAATCTTCTCTGTATCATTCCAATTTTAGTATATGTGCTGCCGAAGCGAGCACTATTTTCAATTTTTTAATCCTCACCCAAGCATATTTTTTAAATTGATTTGAAAGCTAAAGAGAAAGGGGGAGAGAAACATCTATGTGAGGGAGAGACATCATTCAGTTGCCTCCTTTACATGCCCCAAACAGGGATCGAACTTGCAACTTTTTGGTATAGCAGATGATGCTCCAAACAACTGCATCACACAGCTGGGCACTTTTGCTTTTTGAATAGTTGAAAAAAATCATAAGAAAACTTATATTTTATGATACATAAAAATTACATAGAATTCATATTTTAGAATTCATAAATATTTACTAGAAGACAACCACCCCTATTTCTTAAAGCATTGTCTGTGGCTGATTTGGCCCTGTCACAGATAAGTAGTTGTGAAAGAGACCATGTGGCCCACAAAGCCTAAAATATTTGGTATCTGGCTCTTCTTTTTATTATTTTTTAAAGATTTTTATATTTTTATTTTTTAAAATTTTATTGTTGTTGTATTACATCCATCCCCTTTTTGCTCCTCTCTGTCCCTCTCCCCACCCACCCATTCCCCCCAAAATCAATCCCACCTGTTGTCCATATCCATGGAAGATTTTATTTATTATTTTTAGAGAGAGGGGAAGGAAGAGAGGCAGAGAGGGTGACAGATATCATTGTGTGGTTGCCTTTCAACTGCCTCCAGCTATGGACCTGGCTGGAGACCTGGCTTGCAACCTGGTTATGTGTTCTGGCTGGGGAATCAAACCAGCGACCTTTGGGTTCACAGGCTGGTGCCTTATCCACTCTGTCGCCAGCCAGGGCTTACATCTGGCCCTTCACAAAAAAAAAAAAAAAAAAAAAAAAGTTTGTTGACCTCTACTTCTTTGTAAAGGCTGTATCGTCATCATCAACGAATTGCTGGAGTCTAGCACAATAACTGATTTGGATTATGTGTTATTGCTTTTTAATGTTGAAAACCATGAGAAACAAAGAGCAAATGGGGGAGGGAGCTGTTTCTATTTTACGTGACATTGTTCTGAGTTGTATCCTTCTTCTCAGGCTCTACCCTGAATGGGCTCTCATCTAGCCCATCCACTGATATATTGGTGTGTGTGTGTGTGTGTGTGTGTGTGTTGGAGAGAGAGGACATACAAGCTTTCTTGGGAAATTTTAATTATACAGCACACTGCTATCAACCATAATCACCATGTCATATGAGTACATTATATCCTCAGGCCTTATTCATCTTATAACTAAACATTTGCATTTTATTTTTTTACCAATCTCTCCCTATTTTCTTCATCCCTCAGACCCTGAACACCACTTTTCTACTCTGCTCCTTTGTGTGTAACTGCTATTTTTTTTTTTTTTTTGATTTCACATATGCAATCATACAGCCTTTGTCATTTTCTCTCTTCACTTATCTTAACATCTTCCATGCTTCATGCATGTTGTCACAAAGGACAGAACTTTCTTCCTTTCTGAACCTGACTGATATTCCATTTTGTGCGTACATGTGTGTGCATATGCACAAATGGATATATCACATTTTCTTCATGCATTGATCTATTAACAGACATTTAGGTTATATTGCTCTTAAATGGTAAAAGCTGTCAATAAC
Source organism: Noctilio leporinus (assembly GCA_004026585.1). Lineage (NCBI taxonomy): Eukaryota > Metazoa > Chordata > Mammalia > Chiroptera > Noctilionidae > Noctilio > Noctilio leporinus. The sequence continues at coordinate 47,867 of PVIW01008387.1, forward strand.
ATGGAAGAACAACTCCCTTGTTCTAGATTAGATTATATTTCAATCCCTTAAACTTCTGAGAAAGTTGTGAATAGTCACAACACACTTAATTTTGACTGTTGTTGACTAAAACCCTAATGAAATTTAATATCAGCTGCTAATATCCTGGTCCTCTTAGGTAGTAATTGTATATGAAAAAAAATTGCAGCAATTTGCTTCTTATTCATGTATAAATTTTATAAATTCTTGTTACTTTTTAGGTTGTCCATGATGTTTACACTTTTATGAACAATAAGTAGAATAGCTTCCACTTGTTTTTTGTTTGTTTGTTTCATATCTTCAAGGCTCTGTAGGGCAAAAAATTTTTCATTCAATGGTTTTCTTTGCGACCACAAACTTTACTAAATTGCCTATGATATAAGCCATTGACTTTTTCTAAAGCTCCGTTTTAAAATTGTATGTAATGGTCAATATCTCTCCAAAACAAATCATGCAAAAGTAAACTTTATATTTTCTAAACTAAGTTGTTTTATTACCTTTATTTAATCAGACCCACTGACCTAAGTGGTATTATGTCCTTTATTCCTTCATGAAAGAAAATACCATGAAATGACCTTTTATACTCTTTTAGTAGAAACTAAGCAGTATTGTTTAATAAAAAAAAAAAAAAAGTGTTTGGAGCCCTAGAGAAATATTATGACTTTGATAAATGTAATTCTTTTATATGTAGAGGATACTTAGATTACAAGGACTCAGTCAAGGCTCTTAATGGCAATCTAGAGAAACACATCTGCCTAAATTAACCAGAAATGTTAATTGATGGAAAGGCTGGAGACCCAGGCACAGAAAATAAGCACAAACCAAGGGAAGCCGAGCAACATGGGAGCAGCCAAGATCATGCCATCTGAAAAATCTGACAAGGATCTCACACCTGTACAGTCTTCTGGATTCATCCCCTTTTACAGGATAAATTGTATTCAAAATTCATGCATTGAAGTCTTAATGCCCAAGACCTCAAAATGTAATCTTATTTGAACATAAGGTTGATGCAGATGTGATTAGTTGAGTTCTTTAGAGTAGGTCCTAATCCAATATGACTAGTGTCTTCATAAAAGGGTATATTTAGACACAGAGATACATGCAGGAAAAATGCAAGGTAAAGGTGAGGGCAGAGATCAGGGTGATGATTCTACAAAGACTACCAGGAAACCAACAGAAGTTAGAGGACAGGCATTGAACAGAGTATTCCTCACAGTGCTCGGAAGGAACCAACCCTGCCATCATCTTCATCTCAGAATTCTAGCCTCTAGGACTGTAAGACAATAACATTCTGCTGCTTAAGTTTGTAATATTTAATTATGACAGCCCTAGGAAATGAGTACCATTGAAAACTCTCCCTTCATCCACCACCACATAGTCTTTAATAGTCCCAGTATCTTTACTTCTCAAAATTCAAGGTTCCAGGAGGAAGTAGCCAATTTAACAAGTTGATGTCAGGTAAGCAAGCTCAGTTTTCAGGGAGCTGGGAAGGAAGGTCAAATCCCTGTCAGCTCCTAGAAATGAAGGTGCAGTCCTCTCTCTTCCCAAGAGAGCACCTGGCACTCCACAAACAGGAAGGCACTGGGGCTGTGCTGCCATGTGGGATTAGTATCACAGAACCTTCAAGTTCATTGCAACATTGGAGGTCACATAAAGCTACCATATTCTCCTGAGATGTGGACTCATTTTTGCTAACAATGGTTCCTTTCTAATGTTAAAAATAATTGTGAGCCCTGGCTGATGGCACAGTGGATAAGGTACCGGCCTTTGAACCCCAAGGTTGCTGGTTCGATTCTCAACCAGGGCACATAACTAGGTTGCAAGCCAGGTCTCCAGCCAGATGTGTAGCTGGAGACAGGTGAAAGGCAACCATACATTTATGTCTCTCTCCCTACCCCTCTCTCTAAAAATAATAAATAAAATCTTAAAAAAAATAATTGTGAGAGCCCTACATATAAGCAGGCTATGGTTTACAGTTGATATAATGAAATAGACTCTAAATACATATCCTAAGAACTAGGTAACAATTTTGTAACTAACTTTGTATTTAACCATCAAAACTGAATAAATAGACACTGACAACAAGTATTTACCTATCTGTGTGAGACATTATTTACTGCATCAAGAGACCATGTTTACTTCATGTACTGCTTTGCAGATCCCTTGAAATAACTTGTAGTAACCTAGAGTCTCCCCTTCTTACCCTCCCGGGGTCTATAATCCACAAACTTGGAACTATTGTTTTCCATATAACTGATTTATTGGAAAGGCTCAATGCTGTGAGAGAATAAATATGAAATATATTTTTTCTCTATTCTTTACTTTCAACCATGTTTTGTTGAATCATTCTTTTCCACCCTTGAATCCTTGAACAGTTTGGGAAAATCCTATAATTTCCCAGGGTCTTTCAGTTACAACAAATTCAGTTTCATTTCCAAATTCAATTACATATTAATTTCAATCCCATCTTTTCCCATCTTCCCAGCAAGACTGATAGCACCTCGCTTGAAGAAGCCTGCTTCTCTGCAATGGCTAGCTTCTCTGGTGCCGTGAGGCCAGAAAGAGACAGAGGAAAGGGACCAACAACTCGATTTATAGCTGGTCTTTCTCTACTGGCTTTCCTTCTGTCTACCTAGCACTGGCTGGACATCAATGCTATCTGTGTGTGGCAATTCCGATGCTGTCTCATTCAGAGGGGGTGTGTATGTCCTTCAGGAGGCACCGCATTGCATCCCTGCTGCATAGTCCCCTGACCTAACTGCAGCCTGAACTCTTCATCCGGGTCCTCTGCCTCCACCATTGGCGATCTTCCCATAGCCTTCTGCTCCTAAAGTTGCTGTGAGAAGAGGACAGCTCCTCTGAGTAAAACTCAGCAAGATTATTCAATTGTAGCTGCTAGTCATTACTTAGTATGCATTACCTTGCATGTCAAACAATGAAATACCTATTGCCAATTGTCTCTTGCTCAGGCCAAGTCAGCAAGTTGGCTGTTTAAAAATGCCTAAACACTGTATCTCAATAGGGGTATGAGTTACACAGGTACATGCATTTGTCAAAGCATATTGAATTACACAGACATACCTCAAAGATATTACAGGTTCAGTTCCAGACCACTGCAATAAAATGAGTATCTCAATACTGTGAACCATACTTTTTTGTTCAGTGCATATAAAGTTTTTTTACTCTCTACCATTATAGAGTAGTCTATTAAGTATACAATTGCATTATATCTAAAAAATGTACATATCTTAGTTAAAAATACTTTATGGGCCCCAAAAATGTTAGCCATAATCTGACCCATTGGCAAGTCATAAGCTTTTTGTTTTTGGAGGGTGTTGCCTTGATGTTGATAGATGCTGACTGACCAGAAGAGCAGTTGCTGAAGCTTGAGGTGGCGGTGGCAATTTCTTAAAATAAGACAGCAATGACATTTTCTATATTGATTGATTCTTCCTTTCACAAAAGATTTCTCTGCAGGACATTTTTAGAGTCAATCCTTCCAAATGCTGCCACTGTTTTATTAACTAAGTTTATGTGATATTTTAAATCCTTTGTTGCCGTTTCAACAATCTTCACAGCCTTCTCACCAGGAGTAGATTGACTGTCAAAAAACGACCTCCTTTGTTCATCCACAAGAAGGAACTCCCCATTCATAAAAGTTTTACCAGGAGATTACAGCAACTCAGTTACATCTTCAGGCTCCACTTCTACTCTAGCTCTTGTGTTCTTTCCACCACAGCTGCAGTTACTTCCTCACTGAAGCCTGGATTCCTTCAAAGTCATCCATGACAGTTGGAATCGAGTTCTTCCAAACACATGTTAATGTTGACATTTTGACCTATTTGCCTTAAATCACAAATGTTCTTCATGGCTTCTAGAATGGAGAGTCCTTCCCCCAAAGTTTTCCATTGCTTTGCCCAGACCCATCAGAGAATCACAATCTATGGCAGCTATAGGATCCATGGACTGCAGAGTGGATGATGTGTTAACAGCCAAGAAAACAACATTAATCATGTTATAAAGCTCCCTCAGAACTCTTGACCAGGTATATTGTCAATGAACAGTAATATTTTGAAAAGAACCTTTTATTTTTTTATATTTTTTTCTGAGCAGCAAACCCAAAGAGCAGGCTTCGAATACTCAGTAGATCATGTTGTAAGCAGATGTGCTGTCATTAAGACTTTATTAATTCAATTAGCACAAGCAGAGTAGATTCAGCATAATTTATATAGACCTTAGGAGTTTTAGACTGGTAAGTGAGTGGTAGCTTCAAGTTACCAGCTTCATTAGCATCTAACAAAAGAGTCATCCTGTTCTTTGAAGCTTTAAAACCAGGCATTGACTTCTCTCTAGCTATGAGTCCTAGGTGGCATCTTATTTTAACATAAGCCTGTTTGTGTAAATTGAAACTGTGTTACTTAGTGTAGCCACCTTCGTTAATTACCATAGTCAGATCTTCTGGTTAACTTGCTGCAGCTTCCACATCAGCGCTGGACGTTTTATCTTGCGCAGTTATGTTATGGAGATGTCTTCTTTCCTTAACCAACCTCTGTCAGCTACAAGCTTTTCTTCTGTAGTTTTCTCACCTCTCCCAACTTCCATAAAGTAATGAGTTAGGGCTTTGCTCTGGGCTAGGCTTCGGCTTAAGAGAATATTGGGACTGATTTGATTTTCTAACCAGACCACTAAAACTTTCTCCATATCAGCATTAAGCTGTTTTGCCTTCTTGTTGTTTGTGTGCTCAATGGAGTGGCACTTAATTTCCTTCAAGAATTTGTCCTTTGTGCCCTGGCTGGTGGCACAGTGGATAAGGCACTGGCCTGCGAACCCAAAGGTCACTGGTTGGATTTCTAGCCAGGGCACATAACCAGGTTGCAAGCCAGGTCTCCAGCCAGTTCTGTAACTGGAGGCAGGTGAAAAGCAACCATACATTGATGTTTCTCTCCCTCTCTGCCTCTCTCCCTTCCCTTCTCTATGAAAATAATAAATAAATCTTTAAAAAAGAAAGAAAGAATTTGTCCTTTGCAATCATAATGTGGCTAATTGGCTAATTGCTTGGTATAAGAGGCCTACCTTTTGGCTTTTCTAGGCTTTTGACATGCCTTCCTCATTAAGCCTATTTATACATGTATAGTTTTGTTTTGTTTTGTTTTGTTTTGTTTTGTTTTAAAGTGAAAGATATACAACTCCTCCTTTTACTTAACACTTAGAGGTTATTGTATGGTTATTCATTGGCCTAATTCCATGTTGTTGTGTCTTAGAAAATAGAGAAGGCTGAGGAGCCATTGAAAGATGGTCGAATAGCCAATCAGTAGAACAGTTGGAACACACATAACATGGATTGATAAAACTAGCAGTCTTATATGGGCACAGTTATTAGATTGGATTGTTAGATATTGTCAGCTCTTGCTTCATAAACTAGGATCTTCCTGCAGCCTCAGGAGAAACTCCTTTCTTATGAGTGTTTCATGAAAACTTCTTCGATAAATACTCTCTGCTGCTATGGATAATCCCATTGGATAAAAAATAAAAGGGCTCATTCTAAAACGTACTAAGCTGTGTTGTATTCCTAGTAGGAAATAATGACAGCAATGACTGTAGATTCCACTTTTGTAAATGGACCAGAAGTATGTCCATCGATAATTACTTAAAATGGTCTTCTCATTTTTCTTTTTCTTTTTCTTTTTTTTTTTAAGACTTTATTCGTTATTTTTAGAGAGAAAGGCAGGGAGGAAGGAAGAAAGGGAGAGAAGCATCAATGTGTGGTTGCCTTTCATCTGGGGATCTGGCTGGAGACCTGGCTTGCAACCTGGATATATGTGCCCTAGAATCGAACCAGCTACTCTTAGGTTCACAGGCCGGTGCTCAATCTACTGAGCCACACCAACCAGGTCATTTTTCATATACACAAACCTTTCTTTTTTGTTTTATTCTTTTCATGACAGATTTTGCTCACTTTCTGTCAATGAGGCACTGCATTAAAAGTTAAAAAAAAAAAAAAAAGGCCCCAAATGATCATCAAAGCAGGCAATAAAATTTTTACAAGAAACTACTAAGAATAGTCAGAAAATCACCATTTCATCAAGTCAACAAAGACCATTGCATTCAACCCTCATACTAGTTATCTAAGGAAGAGCAAAACAAATTTGAATATCTGGCACTTGCATTAGAGCATCCAGCAATAATCTTGAGCCATGCAGTGCCATTTGTCTAAAACAGAATAGAGCAAATCTGAGGAGAAGCACTATTTCTTAGAAACACCATTAAATTTTTTTTTCTGTATAATATTCTAAAAAGTACCATGCAAGCTCTTTCTAGCACTTGGGAAATGAATCACTTGTTCTGATGGCCTCATCTAGGAAGAGTAAATCATCCAATTTTAGAGAAGCTGCTAAACTACAGGGAAGAAAATGAACTTTCCAGCATACTTCCTCAAATGCCTGTATCTACTGTAGATTAGATTAGGGTTTTCTTTTCCTTAGGCAAACTTAAAGATTTTATTCCATTTTTGAAAAGAACTAAGCACAAGCACGTCATAAGCCAACTCAGAGTCTTGCACAACATACTTATTGTATCACACTCACCTGCTCACCAAGTCATGGCTTTTCAAGATAGGATAGTTCTTAAGTTATATTTTCCATGCACAAAAATGCATATTTGAAGATAATTTATCACAGTGCTCATCTCTGTGTCAATTTTCCTCGTATGTCTGACCTGGCTAATAAGAAATTCTTTGGCACTAACATTTCCCTATATATTTTGCCAGGACATTGGATAAAATGGCAAGAAGCTGTCATCTCGGAGTAATTTAAAAGCAGTTTAATTAAAATGACATATAAACTCTGCCTGAGTGGGAAAATGTGATTTAACTAAACAACTTTGTGCAGAAAACTTACACTTAAAGCCTACATATTACCAATGTTAAGTGAATTTTCTACCTTAAAAGTTAACTAGTCGAAAAGAGTAATTTAGTTTTATGTTAAAGAGATAACATTGCAATAAAGTAAGACATTACATATATGTGTCTATTTTAAATAAATGCTAATATTTATAGTAAAAGAACACTGACAATAAAACCTGGGAATAGTTCATTACTTCCTCTTTTCCTGCATAAAATTGGAATATAGTAACCCTTACCTATGAAGGCTTTGCTAATTAATATGTGCAGAGAGCTCTGAGTTCTTGCAATAATAATATCTGTAGAAAGATGAAACAGACATGAACACCCAAGTAAGCCACTTGGAAAAGCTGTCATAAAAGCCAGGGAACCAACCACTAAGAAGAAAATGATACATCTGTGAGTTACTATCAAAGGAGACCTCCAGCCAGTGCTCCTAAAGAAAAAAAGTGTTAAAAAATAAATGAGATAAAGGAAATATTCATTTCAGTGCCACCTCATGCTCTTCTAGAAGAGCAAGCCATACACCAGCAGTTTATTCTTTGATCTATTCCAGTAGGGTCTTGAAATTAGAGAGATATTATAGGATTAGTTACTGTTAGCTGGTTAATATTTAAAGGGGGTCTTTTCCCAAAAGTGCCTAAGTTTAATGAGAGAATTATTTGAGATGTATATAAAATGTTTTTCAATATTCCTTTTTGAATAAAGGCATACTGACAGCCTTGCCTTTGTTATTATTGTTGCCTGATTATTATGAATGTTGGATAAAGTAATTACTAATCTAAATGTCAGGTTCTGAAGAGAGGATTTGCTGATATGTAACACTTATCTAAACAACAAGTTCATCTTTTCCAAGCCAAGTTCTCCTACTCATTTTCATTACACTAATTCTAACTTCTTTCCTAAATCAAATTCATTCTACATGGAGAGAATATTTTGATAGAGGGAGCCCATAGTGTACAGGACTTAATAATAGGCAACTGCCGCAAGGAGCGGAGCCTTCCTGACGTGTTTCAGATCTAAAGTCACCAATTACCAGATTCTCCAGAGACCAGACCTTACAATGAGTTTTCTGACCCCAAGAGGAGTTAGATACGCTTTGGATAAGTTCTGCTCTGCAACACCAGCACTGAGTTGCTTAGCAGCAAAAATGTTCCTCCTAACACCTTAGCTAACACCATTTCCCCAGGATTTATAAGCATGCAACAGGATGAAAGTGTTGAGTGCTGCAGTGTGAGAGCAGGTTTCGCTAAATTTCTATTAGGTTTAAAACTCTCAGATACTTTGCAACCTCTTCTGAAGTGTTGCCCCCCCTCCACACACACACACACACACACACACACACACACACACACAGGCCCTCTAGGGTCAAGGGCAGAAGGGCGCAGGATGTGGTTCCTTCCTCAGTGATATGGTGAGCACCAGCCAGGTGGGACTTGGGAAAGGTAGGAGTTCTCACTTCCCAGAGGGATTTGTCTGCTTCAGCTCCAACATGGGGTACAGCATCTACAGGAAGAAAACAAAAGAACATCTCTGAGGGCTAATTATGCATCTATTGTCTGAGGAGGGTCAGTGTGGTTATCAAAACCATGGTCTCTGAAGTGAGACTGCCTGGTTCAGGTCCCAGCGCTACCTAATCATGGTAGCCCCTCTGAGGTTCTATTCCTCGTTAATGATAAGGGATGGTATTAAAGAAGCTATCTAATCTGATGTAAGGAGGTAAATAGGAGAACCTTTCAGAAACTTAGATGAGGACTGGATGCATTGGAAGCTCTCAAAAATCTTAGGAAGTATTAAGAAAGAAAGAAAGGAAGAAAGAAAGGAAGGAAGGAAGAAAGAAAGAAGGAAAGAAAGAAAGAAAGAAAGAAAGAAAGAAAGAAAGAAAGAAAGAAAGAAAGAAAGAAAGAAAGAAAGAAAGAAAGAAAAAAAGAAAAAGTAGCTACTGTTATTTCCATTTTACTTTTGAAGAAACTGCCTATCAGAAATGTTCAAACTTCTGGTGACTAGGCTCATACAACTAATGAATAAATGGGAGAGTTGGGATGTGAGTCTAGGACTGTCCTCCATGCCCTTAGCATCAGGCCATGCTAATACTGTCAGGAGACTGTGTTACCCAGTGCAGGGTATGACCCAAGAGGCTGCAGGTAGGTCATGGTGCTCAGAAAGCCACAGATGCTTTGGAGAAAAAGGTTGAGTTTTTTTCTCAATCATCTTTTACAAAGTAGTGTCACCTGCAAAGGATTTCCCAGTGAGGGGGAACATGAGGAACTGGGCATCAGGCTGGCCCCTGCCATATGCTGGATGCTGCGCTGCAGACTATGTGCTTCTTCTCGTCTACCTGGAAAAATTGCATTCACTGTTGGGGTTATTGTCTTCCTTTTATAGGGGAAGAAAGGGGGAGGTAAAGCATTCATCCCAAGGTTAAGGGCTAATTGGTGAAGGTGAGGCTCGCCCACAGTCAGTCCTCTCTGCTTTCTAATCCCACCCTCCTTTCTGTGCAGTATACCACCCAATGTACTAATTTCATAATAGAATTTAGATCAGTCTGCTTTATCAACAATCTGGCAGTTCTAATTCTAACCAGATCTTGGACTATGGAAACTTGAAGATGAAACAGGCAACAAGAGCTGTGCAAATGCAAAGGAAAAAGTGGATGGAGAGCCTTGTAGGTAGGGTAGGAAACCACCAGCCCTCATTAGTTGGTGGGCAATCAGTATGATAGGACACCTACCATGCTGAATGCTGGAGAGGATTTGGAGTGACAAGCAGTTACAAACGGGTTTTGCTATGAATGCATTTCTGATTTGTGCCTTCTGTTCCATTCAAAAAGTAAGTTCATTTTCTTTTTAGAAGAGCCACACCTTGGAGATTCCATAAATGCAGCTCTTAATTTAACTGCTGTGAGGAAATGGCAACATCTCTTTGTGTGAAATTACTACCTTTCTGAGGCACTATCTCTCTCTGGTTGCCACTGCTTCCCTGAGCACTCATTAGCCCCGGTAGGAAATAGTTTTGCACAAGGCCTCAACATGCTAATCGGTCTTAGCTTGAAGGGCATTTGTTCACGGAGCCTGTCTGACTCAGCAGTGAGGTATGTGGGGAGGAAATCTCTTTGCCTGGCTTAGCTTTGCTCTCATTCCTTTTTTCAAAGAGGGACTGTGACTTTTCTTCCTCCCGCTCTGTTTGGAAAGCAAAGGAAGTACATAATTAGTTGCATGTCCCTTGCATCCTTCTGCTGCATATTTGACAGGAAATCTTAGTATTAAAATATTATCCGTAATCCATGAAAATATATTTGGGTTCATCAAAAGCCACTGTGGAGGAAGGTGACATAAAAACTGCACCCTGCAGCAAAAAGGTCAATTATTTTTTTTTTTGAGCTACAGCACAGAACACATTGTCAGCTGAATGATGACCAGAGCAGTAAGTTCTGGGGATTCTTGGGAGAAAGTATTTCTTATCGTTCTTGGTTTTAAAAGCCCACAGTGTCCCAGGGGTCCTTCTCCCACCTCAGTAGCTTTAAACTATTAAAATGTCAAAGAACACTGGGAAGCAAGTGTCCTATTCTCCCACTGAGCCCTTCCCAGTGTGATCCCATCCTGAGGGCTGTCACACAGGAAAGGTGCCTGGTACCGTGCAACCTCTTCTTCCCAGTCCTTTCGGAAGTTGAAATCATTACCATTGCTATTTAACTAGATATTGATAAAGGAAAGACAGCAAAGGGAACTGGACATGGAGCTTAATAAACTGGGAAGCAGGAGACTGCTTCACCAACAGCTACAGCTTCATACCTGGTGGACTACAGCACTGTGCCCCACCCTTCCCTTCCCCTGCCCAGTACCAGGTTGCTGTGGGGTGCAAGGGGAGGTGCTGGGTCACAGAGGCCTGTCAGTCTAATTTAGGGGGTGTAAGCCCACCCAAAGCCACGAAAACCTGGGAAGTTGATCAGTTCTTTCAAAAGGGTACCTGGTCCGTCCCAAACCCAAACTAATATAACCCCAGGGAACAAAGAACTCTGCCTTGCCCACCAGGTGATGCACTCGCTTGCTTTTTCATGCACTCTCTCACCCTGGAGTCTGTGACCATGTGGGTCTCAAAGCTGGTGGGTCCACAACAGACAGAGTGAGCTCCAAAAGGACTAAACTTTCCGGCAGCCTCGTGGACCCTGCCACCCGAGCAGCCAGGAATAGGCTACACTACCTGGATGGGCACTGAGCCTGCTTAGCAACCGCCTGTGGGCTCCAAAGGACTGAACTTGAGTGTGAAGCAGAAACTCTGGACTCAGGCTTTTGTCTTGGCCTTGCTGAGGACACAACTGGACTATTTTCAAAGCAGGACAGAGGGAGCTAGGACATTGGAAACCGACGAGGCAGCTCCTCTCTCCACCCAAATAAACCGTGCCATGCCACATTCTCTTGCGTATGATCCTTGGGATGCCTTCCTTGTGATCCCGTCGAAGGACCTAATTTCCAGTGACAACAAAATGAGGGCTCCATCAGCATCCCATCGCATACAGTGTGACCCGGAAAGATCAAATAGAACACACAGGCTCAGAAAGCCTCTGACTTTCTTTGCAGATCTTGCACAAAAATAATTAAACTTCTCATCAATCTCCATCCGCCTGGGCTCTGACTTAAAGATGAGAGTCGAACAGCAATCAGTGCCAGTCCCTCAATTACCCAGGCACAGCATCAAAAATAATTATAATGACAAAGATTTTAATTTTCCACGGTGAAGAAGGAAACAATCCTAAAATCCTAATGGCTACCACTGTGGAAACCAGATACAAGTTTTGTCTACAGATCCCACAGGAAAAGATTTGCCTCATTTAAAACAAAATAGAACAACAACAAAAAACCAAACCAAACCAAAACAAAGCAAAAACATAAAAACACCTCCCTAACATGAGAGACTGCTTACTTACTGAGTAACTAACTATAGGTAAATTGTTCAACTTTGCTATACTCTTTGGTTTTCTTATTGTAAAGTGGAGTTAAGAATATACCTATATTATAGGAGAGTGGTAAGAATTAAATGGGTCCTTAGAATGATGCCTGGCACCCAGCTCTTCAAGTAGTGTTACTAATTACAATTCATCTTTCACATCAAAGCATGTCAGTGGGTGCTTGCAGATACCTACATGAATGGTAGCCAGCATCTGTATTCATCGCTGACTCACCCACTTCCTCACCAACATCATCATCTGAATAACCACCTGAGCTGGATTTTGCCCCCTTGTAATAAATGAACCACCCATGCCTCTACCACACAGGAATGTGGTACAAACCACCCCTCTAACCAATGATGCTCCCTGGAGTGACTGATAGGAAAATGAATTTGCTAAATACAAAACCCAACAAGGCCACCTATGCTGGCCATGGCTCTTCCTGAAAATATTCAGATTGAAGCCTGAAGGGAGTGATGTTTTGATACCATATTTTTATTATGCTGAGTCTTCATGAATTAAGAAATTAAGTAAAAACTCCTGGCCATAACAGGTCATACTTTTGTAGTTATTGTTGCTTGTCATTTTTGTTCTTTAAAAGTTTCCAAGGCTTGCCCTGGCTAGTGGTACAGTGGATAGGTGTCTGCCTGCAAACCAAAAGGTCACTGGTTTGATTCCCAGCCAGGGCACATAATAATCAGGTCTCCAGCCAGGTCTGTAGCTGGAGGCAGGTGAAAGGCAACCATACATCTGATGTTTCTCTCCCTCCTGCCTCCCTCCCTTCCCCTTTCTCTAAAAAATAATAAATAAAATCTTTAAAAAAAGTTTCTGATGATTATTCTGTGCTGCAGGCTAAATAAATGTGAGCTTAGCTTCTTGTGCTACTGCCTATCAGGGGATTCTCTGAACGACTTAGTGCCTTAGGCACAATGAAAATGGATTTGTGAGTTCCAGGCATCTACTCTGGCCCAAATAATGCTGTTCCTCAAAGGGTCCTATGTGAAGCTAAGTAAACTGCCAAAAACTAGTACTGGAAGGACAGGAAATGACAAAAGGAAGGAATGGGAGAGTCCCTGTATGGATGGAGAAGCAGCAGGTCAACACTCGAGGGGCCGGCAGAGGGAAAATGCTCACCCTAAAGATATTCTCCTTTGTATAAAATCACAGCAGTCGGGCGAGACTGAAAGGTAAGGCATGGAAAGCTAACCCAGCTAGGTCAGCACCCTCCAGCTTCCCCAGCTCTCACAGCTCCCACAGCTCCCACAACTCCCAGGCAACAGCTCTAGGGCTGTGGGCCAGAAGGGCTTCATGTCACTTCCGAAAGGGCTCCTTCCGGACCTGGCTGGTATAGGGTGTCTTAAAGTCGAAATCTTGGACATTTGCAGCAAGCATGTTGATCAGTTCCAAGATACCTAATACCTTGTCCTTTGAAATGCCTGGGAAGTCGTTCTCTTCTACTTTTAAATTAGGTAATAGCATGTAACATGCTATGAAAATATATATACTATATTATGTGCATGGAGCCCATACTGACCGCCTACTTGCTGTGTGCCCTTTATCATTAATAATCATACGTCAGATCTTCATGCGTGAGGCTTGGGGTCAATAGCTAACCTCACATACATACTCAAGTTATGGAAGTATAGATCACAGTCCAATTCTACCAAAACTAAGGACTTCACAGCTAAGCAATATTCAATGAAGAAATGATGACATGTCATTGCTCTTTTACTCTTTGTTTTTATTTAATGGGAAGTGTTTTTTTTTTTTAATTTTTTAAAAAATTTTATTGTTGTTGTATTACATTCATCCCCTTTTTGCTCCCCTCTGTCCCCCTCCCCACCCACCCATTCCCCCCAAAGTCAATCCCCCCTGTTGTCCATGTCCATGGTTCCTTTATACTCGGTTCTTGTCTAAGCTGCTCCCCTTCTTTGCCTCTGCCTCCCCCCTCCCCCCAACCCTGTTCCCCCTGACCACTGA
>PVIW01008388.1:0-61741 GCA_004026585.1 Noctilio leporinus
AAGGGTACAAGTTCCTTCTTTCTTTCTGCTATATAGAATTCCATTGTGTAAATGTACCAAAGTTTTTTGATCCAGTCATCCACTGATGGGCACTTAGGCTGTTTCCAGCACTTGGCTATTGTAAATAGTGCTGCTATGAACATAGGTGTGCATAGGTTCTTATGAATTGGTGTTTCAGGATTCTTTGGGTATAGTCCAAATAGTGGAATTGCTGGATCAAAAGGCAGTTCCATTTCTAGTTTTTTAAGGAAACCCCATACCGTTTTCCACAGTGGCTGCACCAGCCTACATTCCCACCAACAGTGTATGAGGGTTCCCTTTGCCCCGCATCCTCGCCAACACTTGTTGTTTGTTGACTTGCTGATGATTGCCATTCTGACAGGTGTGAGGTGGTATCTTATTGCGGTTTTAATTTGTATCTCTCTGATGACTAGTGATGTTGAGCATTCTTTCATATGCCTCTGGGCCCTTTGTATATCTTCCTCAGTGAGTTGTCTGTTCAGGTCCTTTGCCCATTTTTTAATTGGGCTGTCTGTCTCCCTGGTGTTGAGTCACGTTAGTTCTTTATATATTTTGGAGATCAGACCCTTGTCTGAGATAAGCTTCTATTTATATAAGACCATAAAAATGGGAAATGTTTAAGACTTGAGTTTTCTAAAAATGAAATACAAAAGTCTTTGGAAATGGATTCTATAATTCCATACCTTTGTCAATAGGGAATACCATAGCTATTTTAACATTTTCCTGGGAGGTATGTGGCATTATCTTGTTAAGTCCTATGAGGGACTGACAGATATTGAAGAAGATCATTTGCCCTAAGATTATTGATTCTATAATTCCTTTAATTTTTTTCTCTTTTTCCTTCCTCCTCTGTTGTAGTCTTGCTTTTTCTGCTACCTAACTTTCCTATATGTTTCTAATCTGCTATTGTATTGGAAATACAAGTGTTTGCATGAAAGTGTGAGATTGGCTCCAAATTCCCATTAAGGAATAAAATACTTGGGCATAATCCCAGTTATCTCTGACTTAAGCTTGTCCAGAAGCTTTAGTCACTTACTGCTTGTTCTGTGAACTCTGAACCAAGAAACAGATGATGTTATCTGCATAGGAAATTGTTTATAAATAACATGTTTCCAGCCCTGGCTGGTGTGGCTCAGTGGATTGAGCACCGGCTTGTGAACCAAAGGGTTGCCAGTTCAATTCCCAGTCAAAGCACATGCCTGGGCTGTGGGTCAGGTTCCCTGTGGGGTTGCGTGAGAGGCAACCACACATTGATATTTCTCTCCATTTCTCCCTCCCTTTCCCTCTCTCTAAAAAAATAAAATAAATAAAATCTAAAAAAATGTTTCCAAACTTAACCAGCTTCAGTTTACATCTGGAGTAAAAGTAGACAATACAATTCAGTGAAAGAATTCCATCATTTTCTTAGAAATTGTTGGTAATAGAATTTCATAGATAATGGAATATAATTTAAAAAGTAATAAATATGCAGAAAATTGTTGGCAATTCCATAGTTTAAAGCATTTTATTAGAGCCAAGATCCAGAGATTTAGACAGTGTTTGCTGTAAGCAGTGATTTATTAGTCAGGGGCCCATAATAAAATCACTAATAGGACATGCTTCATGGACATACCACCTCTGCAGACACACAGGGCCCTGCACTGAGAAAGCCTCCACAATTTGGTTTAATGATCTGCTATTGTAGACTTGACTTTCATAACAATTTTATATTTAAGGCTGTGTTTTGTAAATCAGGTTCTATGGAACAATAGATTCCATGCCATGTGTGTCCACTGTCATCCCTTGTATCTCCATTGTTTATAGCATCCATGATGCCTCATGAGCACAGAAGTCTGGTGGAGCGTATGGGAGTTTAGCGAAACTCACAGTGAATTTTATTAGGGAGACATATTTAAACGAAAATATTCTCCCAACCCAGAAAATGTCTCCACAAAGGTAAAAGAAAGAAAAAAACATAACTTTTCATTGAATAAACATTCAACCTGAATGGAATCCACATCATAGGCAATCCATGAAAGAGGTTGCCGACAGAAAAGTATCTCACCCATTTTTTATGGCCAATAAGAGATAACCCATTACATACATGTTTTAAAGATAAATAACTAGTCCTCAAGTAAGAGGTCTTGACAGCACCATTGGTCACATATAGTTCATTCTAAATTCACCTGGTAATTGGGGTGACCATCCAAAGAAAAAGAAACTCCTCTATCTTTACCACAGAAGATAGTTTGGGAGCAAGGAGCTGATAGTAAAGCTCTTATCATCCCCCAGAAACTGGAAGTTAGGGGCTCTGTCTTCACTGATGATGATAATTTCAAAGAAATGATTCTCAAGCCTTTGAAAAAGACATTCCTGCATCATAAAGCTTAAAAAATATAAGCTTATTTAGCTTTTAGAAGATATATACATTTCAAAAAGGCAGAGAGAACTTGCAATTGCAAGTATTCTAAAGTAAATGCTGTAAGAAAAGAGAGGGTGGACAGTCTCTTATTTTCAACAGGGAGAATTAAGGCTCTTATTTTTAATTTGTATTTGTCCTTACAATAGGACTGAGTGTGGTGGGAGAGCGGGGTGTCTACTAATAACCCCAATAGGCCAGGCTTTCTGTTCATCCCCAAACTTGCTCTAAATACACAAACAAACAAACAAAAATCTAGATTGATATAGAATCACAGGAACAACTGAATATTTTGTCTAAAATTCATGTTCACTAGACAGCAAATCACTGTGTCTGAATTGTGTACATATATTTATAATGATCTGCTTTTTTGGTTATTTTATTTGTTATCTGTTTCCTTTAAATTATATTCTCATTTTGATAATGTTCTAATGTTTGGGGTTCTCCCTGTATAAGGGCTGTTAAGTTTATCTTTTATTGTTTACAGCATTTATGTTGATGCAAGTAGGAAAGAGAGGGCTGTATTTTAAATTCCCATTAATATTTATTATTGTCACAGAGCAAGAACATTAGAATTATTAATAACTCTATCAAGTAAAAATCACCTGGATGTATTATCAGTTATATTTCCTGGTAGATTTTTTTTCAAAGCCATTTTGTGCCATGCCCCTCACTAGGATTAGTGTTAAAATTTGGAAGGAAGACAATTAAAAAACATGCATAGAGCCCTGGGTGGTGGCACAGTGGATAAGGTGCCCGCCTGCAAACCCAAGGGTTGCTGGTTTGATTCCCCAGCCAGAGCACATAGCCAGGTTGCAAGCCAGGTCTTCAGCCAGGTCCTTAGCTGGAGGCAGGTGAAAGGCAACCACACATTGATGTCTCTCTACCTCTCTGCCTCTCTCCCTTCCCCTCTCTCTGAAAATAATAAATAAAAATCTTTAAAAAACATGCATAGACACAAAAGAAAAATATATAGGAATAAACTTAAAATATAGGATCTATATGAAATAACCAAGCCCTGGCTGGTGGCTCAGTGGATCCCAAACGTCTCAGGTTCGATTCCACAGCCAGGGCACATAGCCAGGTTGCAAGCCAGGTTTCCAGCCAGGTCTGTAGCTGGAGGCAGGTGAAAGACAACCATACTTTGATGTCTCTCTCCCTCTCTGCCTCTCTTCCTTCTCTGCTCTCTAGAAATAATAAATAAACTCTTTAAATAAATAAATAAATAAATAAATAACCAGCATAGCTACAAAGAAAGAAGTTTTTGAAAAAAATATCAAGTAATCTGAAATAAGAGCTTTCTGAATGATGCACTGAAAAGGACACTATCCCCTATGAATAATCAGAAAGAATCAATCAGACAAATTAGGACTGATCAATTTTTGGAAAGCAACTGGTTTGGATTCTTTAAAATTGTCAAAGGCTACTGGATTCAAGATGGTGGAGGAGTAAGTGGAAGCTACACTAACCTCCTCCCAGGACCAATCTGAAATTACAACTGAATTGTAGAGAAATCATCCTGAACCAACTTAACAAAAGCTGGGGAGAAGTCTTATAGCCATGGACAGACAGAAGAAAGCACTTCACCACAACATGACTGATGGGGAGCACAGGAGAGCTGTAAGAGGGCTGGATGACTCCCATGGGTGGCAGCTGAAGTTCCAGAGGGCCATTTCAGTGGCCAGGGGATTCCCCATGGGAAGTGTGGGGTCAAGACACCAAGCTGGGCTACCCAGCACATAACACCAGAGCCAGAAAGAAACCCAAATAACACCCAGCTGTGAAAAGTAGCAGGCTTCCTGTCAGCCAAGGAGAGACAGTTGACAATGCAGATAGCCTCTTAGAAGGCAAAAGTACAAAATTTTGTTTGCAACCACTTACTCTGGGCACTGACAAAGGGAGAGGAGAGTGGACTAGAGACACTTGAGGATAGTCTAGGGTTAGTGGCTCTGGGGAGAAAATTAAGAGGGCAGCCACCAGGATCCCTGTGCTGAGTCACTCCCCATACTGCAGGAGCTATTACCCTTAGGCAGAATGATCCTCCCTGAATGGTATCAGCCTAAGGGGAAGAAATATCCCCACTTGCAGAAATTACTCTGCCAACCCCTGTAGTGATTAAGCCAGGCTGCTGGTTACAGCTTGATTAGATTTGACAGCTGATTAGTTTATCAATTAAGGCAGAAAATATAAAGCAGCCAAAATGGGAGGGCAAAGAAACAGACCCTGAAAAAGGAACAAAAGAGTTCTCCAGAAGAACTAGATAAAATGGAGGTAAGCAATTTATCAGATAGGGACTTTAAAGTAATGATTATAAGGATACTCAACAGCATGGAAAAAAAGGTATAGAAATCATAAAAAGGACCAGTCAGAAATAGAGAATGCAATATCTGAAATAAATAATACACTGGAAAACATAAACAATAGGTTAGATGAAGTAGAGGACAGAATCAGTGTTTTGGAAGACAATGTAGAGAAAAATCACACAGGCAGAACAGTTAAAAAAAAAAAAAAAAAAGAAGTGTAACAAATGAGAAGAGCTTAAGAAACCCTTTGGACAACATGAAGCATACAACATCCACATCGTGGAAATACCACAAGAAGAGAGTGACAAGGGATTGGGAACCTATTTAAAGAAATAATGACAGAAACTTCCCTAATCTGATGAAGGAAAAAGTCACACAAGTCCAGGAAGCTCAGAGAATCTCAAACAAGTTGGACCTAAAGCAATCTATACCGAAATGCATCATAATTAAACTGGCAAGGCTTAAATACAAGGAGATAATTCTAAAAGCTGCAAGAGAAAAACAGGTAGTTACCTACAAGGGAGCACTAATTAGATTGGCATCTGATTACTCAACAGAAACATTTCAGGCTAGAAGAAAGTGGTGTAAAATATTTAAGGTGGTGAAAAGCAAGGACATACAACCAAGGCTACTTTGCCCAGCAAGGTTATCATTTAAAAATCAAAGGAGAAATAAGAAACTTTCTAGACAAGAAAAAGCTAAAGGAGTTTGTTAACACCAAACCAGTATGGCAACAAATGCTATAGGCCTTGCTTTAACAATAGCAAAAGAGAAAGAAAATAAAAAGGAAAATAGTCTAACAATAAAATGGCACTACATACCTATTAATCAGTAATCACTTTAAATGTAAATGGCTTAAATGCTCTAAGCAAAAGACAGAGGGTAGCTGAATGGGTAAGAAAACAAAACCCATATATATGCTGCCTCTAAGAGACCCATCTCAGATTGAAAGATACACACCAACCAAAAGTAAAGGGTTGGAAAAAGATATTTCACGTAAATAGGAAGGAAAAACAGCTGGAATAGCAGTACTTATATACAACAAAATACTTTAAAACTAAGGCTACAGTAAGAGACAAAGAGGATAACATATAATGATAAAGAGAACAATCCAACAAGAGGATATAACCCTAGTAAATGGTTATGCATCCAACATAAGAGCACCTAAATATGTAAATCAAATTTTGATGGACATAAAGGAAGAGCCAGACAGAAATACAGTTGTAGTTGGAAATTTTAACACCCCATTGACTTCAACAGATCTTCCAGACAAAAATCAACAATGGGACAGTACTCTTAAAAGACACACTAGATCAAATAGATTTAATTAATATCTTTAAAGCATTTCACACCAAAGCAGCAGACTATACATACTTTTCAATGTTTTCAAAGATAGACCATATGTAAAGGACACAGAAAAGTCTCAATAAATGTAAGAATACTGAAATCTTACAAGCATCTTCTCTGACCACAATGCTATGAAACTAGAAATCAATTACAAGAAGAACAATGAAAAACAGGAGAAAACATGGTAGCTAAGTAACATGTTATTAAACAATGAATGGGTCAACAAGATCAAGGAAGAAATCAAATGTACCTTGAAACAAATTAAAATGAGGACACACAACCCAAAATCTGCGGTACACAAGAAAAGTAATTCCTAAGAGGGAAATTTATAACATTACAGGCCTATCTGAGAAAAAAAGAAAAAGCTCAAATAAATGGTCTAACTTCATACTTAAAGAAACTTGAAAAAGAAATAGCCCAAAGTGAGAAGGAAACAATAAATATTATAGCAAAAATAAACAAAATAGAGTCTAAAAATATGATACAAAAGATCAATGGATCCAAGAGCTTGTTCTTTGAAAAGACAAACATGATGGGCAAGCCTTTAATCAGAGTCATCAAGAAAAAATGAGGGGAATCAAGATGGCGGCAGAGTAGTGGCTTTCTTAAGCACCAGAAGGGCTGGAAGATAGGGTAAGGAACACCGGGCAGGTGCAAGTCCTGGAGGACTAGTGTGACGAGTGTCTGGATTCCAAGGTGCATAGTCCAGAGGCTGCAGAGATCTACAGGAGAGATGGTGAGAGGGTTACAGAGCTGACAGGTCAGCAGGTCAAAGTCATCTCTGGGCAGGGGTGGCTCTGCCCAGAGAGGCAGCTCTGACGGAAGACAGCTTCAGTCTGCTTGTTGACTGGCTATGTGGGCAGCAAACAGTGTGGACGGTGAGCACAGACTGGGGAGGGCTAAGGAGTAGAGCTCCTGCTGGGGAGGGACTGCGTGAGAGCTGTGGAGGTGGCGGCTGAGAGAGAGGGAACGTGGCTACCAGAACCAGAGCAGGGGGACAAGAGATTCCTCACCTGCAGCACCAGGCAGGAGCCCACAGGAGCCGGCAGCATAAAAGCAGAGCTGCAGTCATCACCAGCAGAGCAGGCAGCTTAGAACCCAAGTGGGAAGAGAGGCCCCCTCCCACAGAGCCTGCCACACAGATACCACATGAGAGGGGAGGCCACTGTGCACACAAACAATGGCAGGTTGCGCCTCTCGGAGCCCATGCAGCTAACCACAGCACGCCACAACCCTCAGAGTTTGCCTTGCAGAGCCAGTGGTGAAGGGAGTGCCCCCGACGCCTCTTGGAGCCAGTGTGAGCTGCAGCTAGAGCCCCAGCTGACAGGAGCTCTAGCATTTGGAACCAGCCCTGACTGTGATAGATGCCAAACTGCTAGGCCCTGTCCTCCCACAGAAGTTAAACCTGACTGCAGACTGCAGAGAGACTTGATCAAGGAAAAGAGGCAGACTCAGGAGATGGATCTCTGCTAACCTCAACCACCTGAGTTAGACCAATATCTACATGAATTATTAATTCCCAACATATCCTTTTTAGTAGCCATTTCTAATCCTCACAAATAGTGCATTTTAAGTAAATAGTGTTTATATTATAGTGTATCTCAAATACCATAGTTTACTCCTCCCTTCTCCTAATTCATTTAATCTTTTAATGAACTTTAATCAAGTTCCTCTTCTTTTGTTTTAAAGTCTACTTTCTCTCCTGCTACAACTCATTCCTATTCCTCATTCTAACTATTCCTCCCCTTTCCAGCGTCTTAAAACTTTTTTTTTTTTTTTTTTTTTGGTGCTATTAGGTGCTATACATTCTTATTTTGTTCAAAAAATACACTTGTCCTCTCTCCACTTTGACCAATCAGTGCTCACTGAGGGTGGATAAGGAGGTAAGGTGCGGCATCTTTACAAACTTAGTTATAAATCTAAGGGGAGTTATCAATCACTTTCCTTTTTTCCAAATATCTCTTAATCTCCCTTTCTCTCTTTTTTACCTCATGCCCCCATCTCACCGATAGAAATTATAGCTCATACTTTATTGATAGTGCTGTGGTGAAACTTAGCCACCAATTGGATTCATTTTTTTTTTTTTTCATTTTTCACTATTTTTTTCTAATTCAATATCCTTACAGTAGTTTCTTTATGTATGTATGTTTGGTCTCTCACATAGTATCTATATATAGGTATATATGTATATGCAAGTATAAATATATATAACTTCTGATTAGGCTTAAACTGTACACTCACACTTTCTCACTGCATTCTGATTCTTCCACCCACCCATTTCTATATAAGAGGTAAAGTTTGCTTTCTCTCTCCCATCCCCCTATCACTTCTCGCCACTATCATTGCTGCTCCTTTGCACCTTTCAAAAATAATCTATATTTCAATCAACTCAGTTTTTTTTCCTCTCTTATAATAGTCTTATTATATTTACATCCTTATTAAGACTGGCTCATTTGTAGCTGATGGTGTGGTTAAGGGTGGGGGTTGTCTTTGAGTGTATGGGTATTTGGCCATACTCATATGCAGTCAAAAGTGTGATTAAAAGTGTAAGATATCTTTGAAAGTGTAGTTATTTTGCCTGAACTGGTGGTTCTGTTTTAGGAGCAGCTCAGTAACTGTATGTGAGACATGGCAAAAGGAGTGTTTTTCAATCAGCCAGCTACAGTGAAAAACTCATCTAGGAGCAATACATAAACCAAATCCAAAATACAACCAGACAGCTCAAATTAATGACATAAAGGGCACCCCAAGAGGAACAAGTTGAGGAAACCTAGGAGACTGAACCCCATAAATCTCTTACGACAGAAGGGCACTCCATGAAAGCAGGGAATCATAGCAGATTAATCCAACAAACCAGCATTGCAAGATATGTTAAAGGGTCCCTCTTTAAAAAAGCTGAAGAAACAGAGAGAGACAGAGAAGAACACAGGAACAAAGGGGAAAAAACATCAATGAAGAAGTACCTATCAATAAGAACCTTAAACATAAACAGATTAAATGCACCAGCCAAAAGATATAGGATGACTGAATAGATAAGAAAACAGGACCCACATATATCCTGTCTACAAAAGACCTACCTCAGAACAAAATATCGACACAGACTGAATGTGAAGGAATGGAAAAATATATTTCAAGCAAATGGACATGAAAAAAAAGGCTGGGGTAGCAATACTTACATCAGACAAAATAGATT
Organism: Noctilio leporinus; assembly: GCA_004026585.1. Classification (NCBI taxonomy): domain Eukaryota; kingdom Metazoa; phylum Chordata; class Mammalia; order Chiroptera; family Noctilionidae; genus Noctilio; species Noctilio leporinus. Next base: position 9,263 of record PVIW01008388.1, read on the forward strand.
TTACAATGAAGGCCATAAAAAAATGACAAGGAAGGATATTTCATAATACTTAAGGGAACAACCCAGCAAGAAGATATAACCTTTGTAACATATATGCACCCAACATAGGAGCATCCAAATATATAAGGAAAATCTTGGAGGACTTCAAGAAGAAGATGGACAGCAACACACTAATAGTAGGGGATTTGAATACATCATTATCAACAATGGACAGATCTTCCAAGCAAAAAACACCAAGGTATTGTGGCATTGAATAATACTCTAGATGAAATGGACTTAATTGACATATACAGAATTTTTCATCCCAAAGAAGCAAAATACATATTCTTTTCAAATGCACATGGAATATCCTCAAAGACAGACTACATGGTAGGACAAAAGACCAGCCTCCACAAATTCAAGAAAACGGAAATCATACCAACCATCCTCTCAGATCACAATGGCTTGAAACTAAAAACCAACCGCCAGGAAAAAACCCCAAAACATTCTAATTCATGGATACAGAATAATATGCTATTAAGTAATGAATGGGTTAACAATGAGATCAAAGAAAAAATCAAAAAGTTTCTGTAAACAAATGACAATGAATACACAACAGCCTAAAGCCTATGAGACAGAGCAAAGGCAGTCCTCACTGGGAAGTTCATAGCAATACAGGCCTACCTAAAAAAGGTTAGAAGAAACTCATACAAACTACCTAACAATAAAGCTACAAGAACTAGAAGAACAACAACAAACAAAGCCCAAAGCAAGTAGAAGAAGGGAATTATCAAGATCAGAGCAGAACTAATTGACATATAGACTAAAAGTACAATTCAAAGGATCAATAAATCTAGGAATTAGTTCTCTGAAAGATAAACAAAAATGACAAGCCTTTAACTAGACTCATCAAGAAAAAAAGAGAGGACCCAGAGAAACATACTCAGAAATGACAGAGGAGAAATCACAACTGATACCACAGAGATACAAAGGATTGCGATACATTACTACAAACAACTCTATGACAAGAAACTTGACAACTTGGGTGAAATGGACAAATTTCTGGAAATGTATAACGTACCAAAATTGGATCAGGAAGAAGCAGAAAGCCTGAATAGATTGGTAACAGCTAGAGAAATTGAGGCAGTAATCAAAGCTCCCAGCCCTGACCAGATGGCTACACAGGCGAATTTTACAAACATTTAGGGAAGAACTAACTCCTATCCTTCTTAACCAATTCCAAAAAATCCAAGAAGAGGGAAGACTCCCAAACTCTTCTTATGATGCCAGTATTATTCTAATTCCAAAACCAGGTCAAGACACAAAAAAGAAAGAAAACTCCAGGCCAATATTGCTGATGAAAATAGATGCTAAAATTCTCAACAAAACACTGGCAAACCAGATCCAGCAATATATTTAAAAAAATCAGACACCATGATCAAGTGGGATTCATCCCAGGAATGCAAGGATGGTACAATATTCACAAATCAAAAAACATAATACACCACAAACTGAAAGATAAAAACCATATGATTATATCAATAAATGCCAAAAAAGCATTTGAAAAAATACAGCACCCTTTTATGATAAAATATTCAGCAAGGTGGGAATAGAGGGAGCATACCTCAACATAATAAAGGCCATATATGAGAAACCTGCAGCTGACATCATACTCAATGGGCAAAATCGGAAAGCCTTTCCCTTAAGATCAGGAATAAGGCAAGGGTGTCTACTCTCCCCACTTCTATTCAACATCATTTTGGAAGTTCTAGATTGGACAAGAAAAAGGAATTAAAAGTATCTGAATTGGAAAGGAGGAAGTAAAATTCATTATTTGCAGATGATATGATAGTGTGCAAAGAAAACCCTATAGACTCCACTAAAAAACTACTCACTTAATAAGTGAATTTGGCAAAAGATCTGGATACAAAGTCAATATCCAGAAATCAAAGGCATTTTTATACACCAAAAATGAAACATCAGAGAAATAAACTAGAAAACAAATCCCATTTACTGTAGCAACAAGAAAAATAAAGTACCTAGGAATAAATTTAACCAAGGAGGTGAAAGAACTATACTCAGAAAAACTACAGAACACTGAAGAAATAAATTAAGAAAGATACACATAAATGGAAGCATATACCACGTTCATAGATGGGAAGAATTAACATCATAAAAATGTCCATACTACCCAAAGCCATCTACAGATTCAATGCAATCCCTATTAAAATACCAATGTCATATTTCACAGACTTAGAACAAATAGTTAAAACATTTACATGGAGTCAAAAATGGCCTTAAATATCTACAGCAATCTTGAGAAAGAAGAAGGAAGTCAGAGATATCACAATATCAGATATCAAACTATATTACAAGGCCATAGTAATCAAAAAAGTCTGGTACTGGCATGGTAACAGACAAACATCAATGGAACACAAGAGGGGGGAAATGAAACAATTATAATACAACAATAATATATAAAATTAATAATTAAAAAAAGAAAAAGTGAGAAAGGACCCAAATAAATTAAATCAGAAATGAAAGAGGAGGAATAACAACTAACACTAAAAAAATACAAAGGATTGTAAGAAAATATTATGAACCATTACATGCTAAAAAATGGAACAACCTGGATGAATGGATAAATTCCTAGAAACATTTACTTTTCCAAAAATAAATCAGGAAGAATCAGAGAATCTGAATAGACAGATTATGTCTAATGAAATTGAAGGAGTAATGAAAAAAAACTCCAAACAAACAAAAGCCCTGGACCAGATGGCTTCAAAGGTGAATTTTACCAAACATTCAAAGAAGAAATAACACCTCTCCTTCTCAAACTATTTCAAAAACTTCCAAAGGATAGAAGGCTTCCAAACTCATTTTATGAGACCAGCATTATCTTAATTCTAAAACCAGATAAAGACACCACATAAAAGAAAAACTATAGGCCAATATCTCTGATGAACATAGATGCTAAAATCCTCAACAAAACATTAGCAAACTGAATATAGCAATGCATAGAAAAGATCACACAACATGATCAACTGGAATTTATTCTGGGAATTCAAGGTTGGTACATTTGCAAACCAGTAAGTGTGATTCACCACATAAACAAAATGAAGGATAAAACCACATGATCATATCAATAGATGCAGAAAAAGCATTTGATAAAATCCAGCACCCATTTATGATCAAAACTCTCAGCAAAGTGGGAATAGAGGAAACATACCTAAACATAATAAAGGCCATATATGACAAACTCACTGCAAGCATCATATTCAACAGGCACAAACTAGAAGGATTCCGTTTAAGATCGGGAACAAGGCAAGGATGTTTGCAGTCACCTATCCTATTCAACACGGTACTAGAAGTCCTAGCTACAGCAATCAGACAAGAAGAAGAAATAAAAGGCATCCAAATTGGAAAGGAAGTAATAAAACTGCCTTTATTTGCAGATGACCTGATACTGTACATACGCTACTCCAAAGATCTACCAAGAAACTACTAGTTGATAAATGAATTCAGCAAAGTAACAGGATATATAATTAATATTTATAAATCAGTTTTATTTTTATATGTCAATAATGAACTAACAGAAGGGGAAATTAAGAAAATAATCCTATTCACAATTGCTTTAAGGAGAATAAAATACCTAGGAAAACCTAAGTACTCAAAAAATTATAAGACACTGATGAAGGAAATTGAAGGAGATACAAATAAGTGGAAGAACATACCATGCTTATGGATTGGAGGAATTAACATCATTAAGATGTCCATACCACCCAAAGCAATCTATGGATTCAAAGCAATTCCTATCAAGATCCCAACAACAAATTTCACAGAACTGGAACAAATATTTCAAAAATTTATATGGAACCCCAAAAGCCCCACATAGCAACAGCAATCCTGGAAAGAAGACAAAAGTCGGAGAAATCATGCTACCTAATATCAAACTGTACTACAAGGCCATAGTAATCAAAATGCACTAGTACTGGCATAAAAACAGACACATAGATCAATGGAATAGAATATAGAGCCCAGACAGAAATAAACCCCACCTTTGTAGTCCATTAATATTTGACAGAGGAAGCAGGCACATACAATGGGCTAAAGATACTCTATTCAATAAATGCTGTTGGAAAAATTGGGCAGATACATGCAGAAAATGAAACTAGACCACTTTCTTACACCACACACAAGAATAAATTTAACATGAATCAAAGACTTAAATGTTAGACCAGAAACCATAAAAATCCTAGAAGAAAACTTAGGAAAATCTCATTTTTTAATTGGCTACATCTCCCCTCGGCAAGGGAAACAAAAGAAAAAAAATAAACAAATGGGACTACAACAAACTAAAAATATGTTGCATAGCAAAGGAAACCATCTACAAAATAGAAAGATAATCCATGGAATGAGAGAACATATTCACTGATACATCCGATAAGGGGCTAATATCCAAAATTTATTAAGTTCTTACAAAAATCAGCACCAAATAAATAAATAAATAAATAATAACAACCCATCCCAATTAGAAAATGGGTGAAGGACCCAAATAAACACTTCTCCAAAAAGAACATACAAATGGACAATGGACATATGAAAAGATGTTCAGTGTCACTAATCATCAGAGATTTGCGAATTAAAACCACAATGAGATATACTGCACACCTGTCAGATGGCTATCATCAATAAATCAACAAACAAGTGCTGGTGAGGAAAGGGAACCCTCATGCATAGCTAGGAATGCAGACTAGTGCAGCCACTATGGAAAACAGTACAGAGATACCTCAAGAAGTAATAAATGGAACTGCCTTTTGACTCAGTGATCCCACTTTTAAGAATCTATCCAAAGAAACCCAAAACACTAATTTGAAAGAACATAAGTGCCTCTATGTTCATTGTGGCATTATTTACAATTGCCAAGATATGAAAGCAGCCCAAGTATCCATCAATAGATGAGTGGATAAAACAGCTATGGAACATTTTCACATTGGAATTCTACTTGGTTGTGAAAAGAAGAAAATTTTACCCTTTGTAACAGTATGGATGGACCTGGAGAACATCATGCTAAGTGAAAAAAGCCTGTCAGAGAAAGATAAATACCATATGATTTCACTCATATGTGGGATCTAAGGAACAAACTGAACTAACAAAACAGAGACTTGTAGATGGAGAGCAAATGAGAGCTAATGGGTGGAGTGGGAGAGATTAGAGGGTGGAGAGATTCAGTGAAAAAGGAAAAAGGACCCATGGACATGGACAACAGTGTGGTAACTGCTGGGGGGAGGGATGCGTAAATGGTAATGGGAAAAAATACAACAAAGATTAAATTAAAAAATTAAAATGTGAAAGGCATATAAAAGCAAAGTTTTTTAAAAGCTGGGAAAGTATTCTAGATAAAAAAGAGACTGAAGGGACATGATGATGAAATGCAATGCCTGCTTTAAGCTGGATCTCAAACTTTACAAAGGAAGAACAACTGTAAAGTTTCTTATTGGGACAGTTAGGAAAAGTAGAATATAAACTGTGCATTAGATAATATTGTTATATAAATATTAAATTTCATCAGTGATTATTATATTGTTTTTATATAGAATTTTTAAAGATACACATTCAAGACCTGTAATTAGCCCTCAAATGCTTTAGAAAATAATTGAATTAGTGATTAAGTAAATAAATGTGTTTATTACAGAGAGATAGCAAAGTGAGAAAAAGACATAGATTAAGCAAATGTGACAAAATATTAAAAATGTGAGCACTACAAGAGGTTATATAAATGTTACCATATTAGTATTGCCTCTTTTTTATACTTTTGAAATTTTTCAAAATAAAGAACTGGGGGAAGGGGAGAAGAATGTGATAGGCTTATACCTTAGGAACAGAAATTGCTATATTTATCTACCCCTTTCTACCCCTTGAGTCAAAGAATACATATACCCACCCTGGCTGGGTGGCTCAGTTGTTTAGAGCATCGTCCCATGTACCAAAGGGTTGCAGGTTGATCCTCTGTCAGGGCACATACCTAGGTTGCAGGTTTGATCACAGTTCAGGGTGCATAGGGGAAGCAACCGATTGATGTTTCAATCTCTCTAAAATCAATAACCATCCTCAGGAAAGGATTAAAATAAAAAATGTTTATACCCAACTATCCCTATGGATGATGTATTTCTACCTCTGATGACAACAACACAGTGATATTCTGTGCCGTCTCAGAGTATATTTATATAAGGAGAGAGAGGGGGATTCCTGTGGTTTTAAAAATGTGAGCTACCCTTCATCAAGAAGAATGACTAGCCTTCTGCAGAAGTCACAGGCCTCTAGCACTCTTCCATGAGGAATAACAGATTTATAATTGCATTTCCATACTCTGTCATAGTAAATCACTAGCCTTGACAAGGAGAATGGAAAAGAAAAAGGAAGAAAAAATAATAATTTCTAACCAAGTGTTATTGGTTGGGGGTGAAATATTCAAAACATTTATTACAACCACCAGCCTTGTATTTCAACTTAGCCCTGAAGGCTTTATTTATTTGTTTATTTATTTATTTATAGCCTTGAAATCTTGATCCAACATGGGAAGGATATTAAGCATCTAATTCAAGCCTTCTAGGCCTGACTATGTGAATTCCGGTGCCAATCCAAAAGTTTGTCATTTTAATTTTTTTCAGGGAGAAACCAGTTCTTCTCAATTATGTGTTTGAATGAGTCACTCTAATCCTGTCCACAGAAATGGACCAAACTCTGGACTGGATCATAAAACTAATCTAAACTGATGTGTATGAGTAGGGTAGGAGGACGTGTTTTAGTATGAGAATTCTGGTGTGAGAATAAGACCCTCAGAGGTTGTTCTTGTTGAAGCTGAGCCCTGAGACCTGCTTTGGTCTTGCCTGGACCTCCAGGGAGAGCCAGACTTGATGTGGCTTTTGGCTAGAGAAGAGGGAACAGACTGTGCTGGGGAATTTGCTACTTGGAAAGTCTATTTTAAAAAAATGTGGGCTGGCAAATTTTGATGTCTTTACAAGGCTACATGGAAGATAATTAAAACTATTCATCTTTAAAAAATAACTTCATGTATCTGATTATAGACTTCAGCTGTAAAATAACTTCTAAATAAAATCTTACACCTCTGAGTTGTTGACTCAATGTTAAGCAACTGCAAAGCCAGAGATTCTTTATTTCAGGCCCAATTTTAGTGCAGACTCTCTTCTAAGATGGAAAAAATCACTAACTTTATTACATCCCATCAGGTTATTCAATCATTGGAGAATAACAATTCTAACCTTTCTTTCAGATGACTCTTAAAAATAAGTAATAAACATGAAGGAATCTTGCCTGGAAGTTACCAAATATTATATAAATGGATATTGATCAAAACAATTCAATCAATTTTATCATATTGTAAGGGTTTAAACTTTACAAAAATACTTTTGTGAACAACATTTATTTAAAAAATATCTTTGCTGATTTTTTAAACAAGAGAATCATCACTTTTAAGGTAGCAAGTTTTAAGACAATTTTTCGAATAACAGTATTAGTAGATAAAAAATTATATGATTAGATAGGATTGACACAATCGAGTAAAAAAACATTTGGATGCTTAGAAACCCCAAAAAATGTAATTAACTTAAAGGGGAAAAAAAGATTTCAATGACAACTTGGAAATATTTACAATATGCCTTACTATGCATGTTTTGTAAGTTTGTAACTATTTAATTAAATGAGTCATAAAAGTTACTTTCCCTTTTGGGGGGCCCATGGAGATGACTTCCCTCGCTTTACAACCTCTCAATAGTTCTGTACACCCCATCTTGTATCTGGACACATACGCATGCTCTCCTTTCTGTCTGGAGCAAAAATGGTTCTCATTTCTTTACCTGGATAACCTTTAGTTATCTGTAAGAACACCACCAAAGTTTTACTTTTGCAACACACAAGATGGTGATAGCTTCCCCTCCAATGGGACATCACTTCAGGTCTGTTCCCCAGTCAGAATATTTCCTACACTTGTAATTTTGCCTCTGCCTTCCCCACTGTATTGCTATTCTCTGCCAGCTAGGAGCATGTCTATTTCATTTAGGGTTACAGCTCCAGCTCCCAGCACAGGGCTGACATTTGATGGTTAAAACAAAACCATAAGGAATATAGCAATTAAATTATGGTACCAGATAAAGTTAGATGGAAATGAAACTTGCATATCATCCATTACCATGTATAATCAATAAATGATTTAATGCCCTCAAAAAAACTAAAACCAAAACATTTTCTTCAATTACAGCGATTAATCAGGCAGAGCTGTTCAGTATTTTTCTTTTTCGCTCAGCAACTCTTCATTGACCTAGAGGTGAACAGTCCCCTGACCCCCTTCCTCTTCCCTCAATTTCATCCTCTGCTTGGGTAACTTCTATGTAGCCCACAGACCTCAGACTCTATTCTATTCCCCTTTAGGGAAGCTTTCCTTGGACTTCAGTCAGGGTTTGGACCCTCCTAATGTGCTTCCCTTGCTCTCTACACTTTTGCTATGATGACTTTATTGTTCATATTGAAGCTGCCATTTTGCTTCCCATGTCTTACACTCAAATGTAAACCCCATGATGGCAAGGACCATACCACATTTTTAACCTTTTTATTTTCTGCATGTGGCACGTGCTGGCATGTAGTATGCATTTAAGAAATACTCACTGAGTAAGTAGTATAGTATTATTATAATTATTGTATAATTACAAGTGATCTCCTTCTCTTCAGGGTCCCATTTTCCTCAGGGCCTTTGTAACACTGTCAGGTTGGCCTTCTTTAAATTCTTCCTTTTATCAACTTATTGGTCAAAGCCTATTGTTGCTAGTAATTCACTACATAACAAAATCTCAACTTCTATATCTAGATGTTAAGGCACTTTTTTAGTGTGGCCTCTTGCTACTATTCTCATTTTAAGTCCCTCTACTTCTCATTGTATCTTCCACTTCAGCTAGCTCAGTTGTCTTGGTCTAGATTCCTATTACTCTGGACATGACTGGATGTTGATTTTGTGATTTTGTGATGTACTTTCGGTCCAACCCTAAAAATGCTTGCTACATCCATAGTCCCATTTATGATGTTTTTATCAAAGCTCCCTGTCAAAAGCTGCAACTTTGTTGACTGAGCTGTGTTGCGTGTGTATTCATGTTCATGGTGTGGGGATTGATAACACAACAACCACCTTCTAGATAAGCTAGAATCTGTGTAGTATCCTGTAATACAAGTTCTGACTAACATATGACAACAGCATAGACAATAGTGACCTATAAACGAATCCCTTAGGGAAAGTTCAATGAAATATTAGTTAACCAGATAAATATACAGAGAGATATAGGTAGAGCAGAAAGAGAGAGAGAGTAGGAGGAAGGGAAAAGTAGAAAGAAAACAACAGATACCTAAAAGAAAAGCAGGCAATGAGCCATGTGTACAGAGCCCATGAGGCAACAAAAACTATGGAAGCAGAAAAAAACAATTACATGTGTGGTGAAAATTATGAATCAGCGACCCTCTTCCTAGTGTGGAGCACTGATATAGCCAGCTCACAGTGCAATGAGGGACTCTCAACCACCGTTCAGTTTCTGACCTGTAAGTCAGTCTTGAAAACATCATACTATACAACTCATTCCATTTCCATAATGCCCAACATGTGGCCAGCACCTAGATCTTCATTTCCACATGTACTATTACAATAATCATACATTTGATTTAAAATAGCCTGAGTGATTTCTGTTGCTATCCCTCTGAAAAACTTCACAAAGATTTATTTTGCCTTTATAAAAGTCAATTCAATTTCTTTTGGAGGATTTCCATATAACAAAAATCTTTCAACATGTAAACTACAATATAGCCTCTGTGTAGTGTAGTTTCTGGTACTGAAAAATTTAAAGCTGTTCCATCACTGCAAAGAATGAATAAACATCTTACTTCGGTAAAAATGGTTTTCCTCTTAACAAGTTTTACACATACTGAGTCTTTTATATTTTTTGTACAAAATTGTCACTGAATTCTATGAGTACTCTAATTATGTTTCAATGTTAACAGGTAAGAATGAATGTTAAATGAACTAATTCTTTCAAGTGAATTACAAGTACTGCATATTTATTGGAATTACTTGCTTATCTGGTCAATACTTTGTAAATTAAGTGAGGGAATTGATTCCCAGTGTTCACTAGGGAAAGAAAAGCCAAGTGGAGCAGCTGCACATGAAATTATTGTAAAGCAGAAAATCACACATTTTTTGAGAAAAAATGTACAGTAATGTGAAACGAACATTGGACCTGCACCCCTCAAAGTTTTCTTCCTTTTTCTCCCTGAAACTCAGATCTCTTTAAATATTATTTCCCTCTATGTCCAATCTGCATTCAAAGTGTCTCACTTCAAATTCTTTCTTGCCACCAGCTTTGATCGCTGTGTTCCCTGTCCTTTTGCCTATTAGACTGCAAGACCCAGCCTCAGAATAGTCCATCAGAATTTGTCTATCCTGGTATTGAAATTTTGAGCACCACTGAGAAAATAAAACAACTGTCAATATACATGCCACTACACATGTATTGTTTACAGACTAAATTCAGTAAACACTTTTATGTGCTTCGTCAACTGTCACTTTTATTCCAATAGCAGAGCAGTCAACTCGATTATCCTGTTTGAGTCCCCTAACTCAGGCCCCTTCTCCTTCGACAAGGACTTTGCTATCCCTTTAAGACACACACACCCAAAACAGACACTATTAGGCATGCAGTTCCTTCTGCAATTACCCACATCTGAACCTGCCCTGGCCACCCGTCCAGTCTCAGAGGCTGGAAAGGATCGAAAAACAACCTCATTCAGGCTTTGGACAGAAGAGTTCTAGAAATAGAACATTCTCTTAGGATGTTTAGTCTTCTCTGGACATTAGTGAAGCCTTTCAGACCTGGTTGCAGTTCCTATTAGTTCCAAATTATTGGAATTTCATAAAGGATTTTGTTTTCTATACAGTAATGGATAACTAGAATAAAGTAAATGACCTGATTCTTTTGTAGTCTTATCCTCACTGAAGTCTGGTCCTAGAGAAGCAAGGATCAGTTCACAAAAGGTAGATAGATATAACTCTTTTAAAAGATTTTATTTATTATTTTTGGAGAGAGGGGAAGGGAGGGAGCCAGGAAGGGAGAGAAACATCAATTTATGGTTACCTTTCACCTACCTCCAGCTACGGACCTGGCGGGAGACCTGGCTTGCAACCTGGTTATGTGCCCTGGCTGAAAATCAAACCAGCTACCTTTGGGTTCGCAGGATGACACCTTTCCACTGAGCGATCAGCCAAGGGAGATGGATATAACTTTAAAAAATAGATACTAATGTTTTTCAAATAGATGAAATTGGGATCAACCTGTTTTATCTCAATTTGATCCCATTCTAATAATTTTTAAAGATTTTATTTATTAGTTTTTAGAGAGAGGGGAAGGGAGAGAGGCAGAGAGGGAGAGAAACATCAATGTATGGTTGCCTTTCACCTGCCTCCAGCTACGGATCTGGCTGGAGACCTGGCTTGCAACCTGGTTATATTGCCCTGGCTGGGAATTGAACCAGCAACCTTTGGGTTCACAGGCCAGCACCTTATCCACTGTGCCACCAGCCAGGGCTCCCACTCTAATCTTTAAGGAAGGAAAATACTGATTTAAATAGTTTTAATGTTTATTTTGGCCTAAGTTCATGAAATATTATCTTTGAAAATAAAAATATTTTAAAATAATAGGTCTGCATAAATTTCTTTATTTTATATAGCTAAAAAGGAGAAAAGAGAAGATTGCTTTGGTATTACTTTTAACACAAACCAAGATCCAATTCTACACGATAATCAACACATCAACTTAAGCCAATGACTTAAAAGTGACAATTTTTTAATTTTATAGAACAAAATTTTTATCTTTATCTTCCTCTTCTAATAAGTCATACCCATGCTTTGGAATCCTTAATATTCTCCTGGGCCTTATTCCCAGATCGAATAACTCAAAGTTACTATTTTTATATAAGTGGCAGCTCCAATATAACCATAATGATCACTGTATTGTCATTACACACACACACACACACACATATATATATACACACATATATATACATACACACATGTATACATACATATGTATAATATATGTGTATACTATACACTGCATGAATATGGTATTTATATACTATTAGTAATAAGGTGGCTTACCTAGAACTTTGTATATGTCACAATTTTTTAAGACTGGGGTAAGATATATTCTCATTTTGTAGACAAGAAACTGAATATTTGAACAATTAAGCAAACTGGCAGCCATCAACCGCTGGTACATTGTTGAGTCAGATTTGAACCAAGTATAGCCTAACCCAAAATGCTAGCTTTTGGTTACTATACTGTATTTCATCTTATAGGTACTTCATTATTTTTGTTCACATGCAATATACCGTTTGACTTTGAGAGTTAACATATGAAATAAGCATGATCATCCTTATTTCAAAAATTAAAATTCTGAAGCCCAAGGAGATCAAGTGACCTTTTCAAAGTTACTTTGCTGGTTAGTGGCAGGGCTAGCCTCCTGATGTCAATTCCACTTACAGACCTGCTATCAAATATACCTCAAGGTATATGGCTTATAGAGGTATAAAGAGGCACAAAGAAATCTCTCTTTTGTTGTTACATTTTCAACAAAAATCTTAATAACGCTTAAAATATTTTTTCCAAAATTAGCTATCCTCATAGGTTTGTATGAGGATAAACTGTGTACCAAACCCTGATGGTTAGTGATAACGGATTAAAAAATAGAACCGCCCATTTAGCTCTAATGTATCACCTTCATTTGATTTTCTAGAGACACCTATATATTTTTCTTCATTTATTTTAACTTCCAATTTTAGAACATTTCCACAGCCTTAAAACCAATTTCTGTAAAAAATGAACACTGTCCAAAATACTTTATGGATGACCATATTACATGAAGTATAGATCATACTCTTTTTAGTAATTGACCTCTCTGAAAAGAACTGGTTGTTATGGTTACCACAGGGCAAGAGAAAGGGAGGCAGGGAGAGAAAGGGAGAGGCAAAGGGAGAGGGAGAGAGAGAAGGGGAGGAGGAGGGAGGGAGAGAGGGGGAGGGAGGGGAGAGGGAGGGGAAGAGAGAGAGATCACTTTAAAACAAAGTACAGCAGAATTTTATTTTGAGTGATCACATGAACAATTTCCTGGCTGACTTATCTCACCATCCCCTCAGGAAACAAAGAACTAATATACATAAACATGGGAAATGTTATTTCTTAATTCTCTCAGTATCTGATGTGTTCCAGATTTCATAGATGTAAAATCTGCCTTTGCTATCCTTTTGTGTGCTCACCCTTAATTTTAATAAGCGTTCTGAACGCACACTAACATTTGTAGGACAAACTGTGAAAATGTTGGAGAAAGAAGAGAGTTTCAGCCAGTTTCTTTGTTGCAGAGGTATTGTCTGGCTAAGGCTGACAGTCATGCACAAAACAAAAAGCATGAGGTTCAGTTAGGCAAATATAATGTCCTTACACTATTTGCTATGTTTACTTACGACACTGAACACCTGCAGATATGATCAGTAAAAGAAAAAATATTTAAAGGGAGTTAAGTCTCTGACTTATCTATTTGTTTATACAAATTTTCAAATGTTTAATCAAGACACAAGGAACAGGCAAATATTCAAACAAGACTTCTTATTCATTCTTGTACCAGGATGTATTATGGAATATAATAAAATAAAAATAATTATTTAGCATTTCAAGAGCTAAATGTTAAAAAAAGAAAAAAGGCAAAGGCTGAAAATAAAAGTAACTATTTTTCTCTTCACTGCCTTTCATAACTTTCTTCTTTGATTGATTTCTGCTAATCTTTTGAGAAATATCAGGATTAAAGTACTCCCCAGCTCTAGAGATTTATGCTGTCTTCCACTGGTCATTGACTTGAACAACAACAACAACAACAACAACAAACACACAAAAATACACAGATATTCATTGAGCAGCTACTATGTGTCAGACACATTACTGGCTACATTGGAGGACTTTTTCAGGTATTGATACTACACAGCACTCTCATTATGTGCTGGGAGAAACTGGTATTTAAAGGAATGGCCAAAGAACCCTGGCTGGGTGGCTCAGTTGCTTAGAGAGTTATCTCAATATGCCAAGATTTCAGGTTCAATCCTCAGCCAGGGCACATATGAGAATCAATTAATGAATGCATAACTGGAACAAATCTCCCTCACTCATGGTCTCCCTCCTACCCTCTTCTCTCTTTCTCTCTCAAATACATAAATTAAAAACATTTTTATTAAAAAATGGACAAAGAGAATTGGAAAGACAAAGAAAACTCTTTATGTCTAAAGGGTTAGAAAGCCTTTACGCTAGGAGTTGATGGGTTGGTCTAGGGACACTGGGGTAGTGTGGTTAAGTAGCTGTTAGGAGCTAAGAAATATAGGGTTTGGAAGGAGTAAAGAGAGGCTTTCAAATCAGGAAAGGGATTGTGGAAAGTATTGGAAACATGAAAAGAATGAGGTAAACTAGTCAGGGGGAAGAAAAGGAGTGTGGGATATTAAAGAAACTAGAGATACAGAAAGGGATTTGAACCTATCAGGGAGCCTTAGAAAACTAAATTTTGCCCTTGAGGCATTTGCCAAACCCTAAACTATACCTGGGCAAAGTCAAAAAGAAACTTAGGCCTTGGCTTGCAGCACAGCGGATAAGGTGTGGACCTGTGAACCCAAAGGTCGCTGGTTTGATTCCCCAGCCAGGGCACATAACCAGGTTGGCAAGCCAGGTCTCCAGCCAGGTCTGTAGCTGGAGGCAGGTGAAAGGCAACCATACATTGATGTCTCTCTCCCTCTCTCCCCCTCTGCCTCTCTCTCTTCCTGTCTTCCTGGAAATAATAAATAAAATCTTTAAAAAAAAGAAAAGAAAAGAAAAGAAAGAAACCTAGCAGAAACCTGAAACCCCACAGATTTCAGTTTTATGGGCTAAGGAGACAAGAATTTCAGCCTGGGACCTACCAAGGAGGACATGGCCGATTAAAGCCGAGGAGTTCAGTTGACAATTGAGAACCCAGTAAGTCAATGACCCAGCAGTAAGAGAAAATTGGGAATGGACAAGCCTAAGACTCAGCCTTGGGCCATCTTTATATTTGATTGAATCAGAAATAATCATCCTTTACTTTGGCTATGGAAGAAAAGTAAATTTCTGAAGAAAGATAAAACTACCTACAGACTATGTTATTTTACAAAAATATATGGTCATT
Organism: Noctilio leporinus; assembly: GCA_004026585.1. Lineage (NCBI taxonomy): Eukaryota > Metazoa > Chordata > Mammalia > Chiroptera > Noctilionidae > Noctilio > Noctilio leporinus. Next base: position 24,532 of record PVIW01008388.1, read on the forward strand.
TAAAAATTAATAGGCATATAAGCATTATTGTACAAAGGTTTTTAAAAATGTTATACATACATTGAAGAAAATGGATAAGAAGATAAATTTTTCACTAGAGAAAGTATCTGTAGAAAATCAAATGGAAATTCTAAAACTGAAAAATATAATCACTGAAATAAAGAATGCAAACATTGGGTATTAGAAAAGTTTAGGTAGAACAGAAGAAATGCTTAGTAACATAGAAGATGGGTCAGTAAAAAACAAAAACAAACCACAAACAACAAAAAACCTGAAGCAAAAGGAGAAAAAGGAACAGAAAATACACATCGAGCCACAGATCCATAAAGATTTATAAACCTGAAGATAAGAAACGAGATAACCACATCAAGTCACATCAGAGAGAAACTACTGAAAATCAATAAGAAAGAAAATAATCTTAAAAGCAGCTAGTGGAAAAAAGACACATGACCTTCAATGAGGCAATAGCAAGATAAACAATATTATTTTTAAAAGTAGACAAGCCCTGGAAACAATGTAGCCCACTGATAGATGAATGGATAAAGAAAATGTGCTATTTTTGTATACAATGGAATACTATTCAGCTGTAAAAAGGACATCCTGCTATTTGCAACAACATGGATGCACTTTTAGAGCATTATGCTAAATCAAATAAGTCAGACAGAAAAAATATTATATAATCCAACTAACATGTAGTATCCAAAAACCAACAAACAAACAAAAGATAGCAGATTTATGATTACCAGAGCCTGGGAGTGGCCGGTAGGGAATTTGAACAAATATGGTCAAAAGATACAAACTCCTACTTACAAAGTAAAAATGTATTGGGGATGTAATGTACAACATAGTGACAACAATTAACATTGCTGTATGGTATATTTGAAAGTTGCTAAAGAATCTCATCACAAGAAAAAAGCAATTTTTGTCTCTATATGAAGTGATGGATATTAATTAAAGTCATTATGATGATTATTTCACAATATATGAAGTTAAGTCATTATACTAAATATCTTAAGTATTGTATACCAATTATATCTCAATAAAACTAAAAGAAAACATCCTATAATCAGTAAAAGTATTCATCAAAAACATTATTTTTACATCTTTATAAAAATTTTCTTTCTAAAAGGATTTTGAAATAAAAAAATAGAAACTTTCAAATAAATAGAAACCAAGAAAGTCATTGCCAACAGGCCTACACAGGGAGAAAGGAATACCAAAGATTTTGCTAAGCAACAGGAAACTAATCTTGCATAGAGACATAGTATTGCATGAAAGAACAAAGAGCTCTAGAAAGAGTAACAAGATTTATCTACATAAATACAGATGTTTAAATCAATGACAGTAATATTTTGTGAGGTTTAACATATGTACAAACTGAAACACACAACAATAAAAGTAAAAAGGTAAAAGGTTGGTAAATGGATTCAAAGTACTATTAGATCCTTTCACTATCTGAACACTGTTAAAATTATTAACTTAATGTTAGACTGTAAGTCCAGCTGCCTTTCATAATATCAAGAGTGCATAAAGTATTAACAAAAATGTACAATCAATAAGCTAAGTGAAGAAGATAGAATAACAAATAATTATTAATCTTAAAGAAAGCAAGAAAGAGGAAAACACTGATAATACAAAAATACCTAGTAAATGATAGATTTAAATTGACTATATCATAATTCTATTATGTGTACATGGTCTAAATAATTCCAATTAAAGTTTAGGATTCTTGGACTGTACAATAGTAAAATATGAACTATCCAAGAAATTTGCAAGTAGAAGGATGAAAAAGGATTTCAAATGGCAGCACTGGAATGCAAGTAAAGTTCTATCCGATTACAAAGCCTACATTTTTTCAAGTACACTGTGTTTTCTGTCTATGGAAACAGATAGATGAAGGGATAGATTTATGTTAAAATTGGTGAGCATTTAATCCTGTTAGTAGTTTAAGAGGGCTTTTATGTGAAGTCCAAATTTGAGTATAGCCAAAATGTTCATCAAAGCTGGATCTCATATTTCAAAGGTATATGGAATTCTATGCATAATTCTTGCACCTATTATTATAGTCTTCTCCACATAAGATTAGCACACTGTGTTCCAGTTCTGTAGCCTTGAATGCACAGGTGCCTACTGTATACATCAGTTAAAGAAAATTACCTCCATGAAGCAGAAAAGTGATCATGTAAAATGCTAAAAACCATTTGATAAATGCATTACACATATCATTTGGTTTTACATATATGTTGTTCTCAAGCTAATTCCTAATGAGAGAAGAGATATAAGACTCCTCATTAACTGTTTCCATCTTAGAGTTAAGGAAAGTGATGTATTACAGCTAACAGGTGTGTACATTACATAGCAATCATGCAAAATCAAAATTTCCTTTGCATTAACTGTTTTAATATCCTGTTATTACGCATGCTCATGAATAGTAATGTTAGATTCTTTGGCACTTAATGGATAAAAAACGAAGCCTGGAGTTTTTCCATATTTTCAGAAGAGACTCACACAGCAATGTTCATACTGAAGTAACATGCTTATTTGTTTTTCCCTGCAGTTCTCAGCTGCAAATGAATTGATAAGTATTTGTGGTGGGAGACTAGGACAGAGACGTAGCTACAAACTTTATCCCTATTATATCCCATAGCTCCTCATGTATTTTCCATTTTAACTCTAGGATTGCTATTAGAGTTGATTTAGGACAACCCAGGTTTGAATTGCATGAGTCCACTCTAGTGGATTTTTTCAATAAATAAACATTTTCTCTCATGACTTTCTTAATAGCATTTGCTTTTTTCTAGCTTATTGTACCAATGCAATATATAACAAGTATAGCATGAACAGTATGTGTTAATTGATTATGTAAAGCTTCCAGTCAACAGTAGGCTATTAATAGTCAACCCTCTGCATCCACAGATTCCCAACTTGAGTTAAAAAAGACTGTTTTTGATCCACACTTGGTTGAATCCATGGGTGTGAAACCTGTAGGTAAGAAGGGCCAATTGTAGTTAAGCTTTGGAGTCCAAAGTTGTACACAGGTTATTAAGTATGCAAAGTTTGGTGCCCTTAACCCCCACACTGTTCAAGGGTCATTTTTAAAAATTTTTAAATTTTACATTTTAAAAATTCTATTTGCATTTAATGTTTATCCCCCTATCTCAAATATGCCAAAGAACAGGGAACATGTGACTGGTTCCTGAAAAAAGCAAGCAGAATCCTTGGTTACAAACAGCAGAGAACCCCTTAGTTTGTTGAAAAGGGGCTTTTGGTAGCTCACAAATCTCCAGCAGGACTAGAAAACCAGGCTTGGACACTATGTAGCCAGAAATAATGAAGGTAGGAAACTGTCCAATTTCTAGCATAGACTGTTCTACATAATAAAGCACAGTAGTTACAGCCTAACACTGAGCACTGAATATACTTAGGTATGAACATCACAGCAAATCCAGGGCCAGCCTCCAACTAACTCCACTGTGCACATAAGGAGAGTGACTCTCCCTCTAAATTCACAGCCTCAAGTTTTTCCTCTTAGTACATCTCCTTCAGAGGCATCTGATTGGTGGCCCCTGGGTGGCTATGTTCTAATTCCAATGGGGTAAGAAAGTATCATTCTCAGCTTTCCAGCCTCTTTAGTGGCAGAAGACAAGTTGGAAGAGGGTTGAAATGGGTATTAAGTCCATGTACAAAATACGTTACAATTACTAATTATTACTTGTTGGAGTTCTTTTACTGTAATTAGAATTAGTTTCTTATTTGAAGATGTTTTCTTATGCACTAAAGTAAAAATAGAAAATAGATATTTTCTTGAAAGCTAATTCTGATTGCTTATTAGGCACTGGCATTTCCATGCTCAGTGGGAAAATGTGATTGACTGGTGATGTCTTCCTTATATCCTGAAGGATCATTCTGCTCTAGATACATGTTTGATAAAACTTCACTAGTAGAACAGTGAGCACAATATTTATCAATGTAGGGACTGCATGCTGTTAGTTTGCTTCCTACATGTGTACATAGTTTAGTGTCAGGGAACATGGAAGGCCAATGTGTTACACCAGAAGGATTGTTTTGGGCTGCCAAATTTTTTCTTCATTCTGCTTCAATAATACTTAGAATGAAGACAAGGGTCACTAATATAGTCAAAGGTTTTTTTTACAAAACGGTCACTCAATGCCTAAGATACTGAGAAACCAGGCTACTCCTTCAAGGTGACAAGATCTTCCATTTACTTTGCTTTAAAAAAAAACAAAAAGGTCATGTCACTTGCTCTTCAGGTTGAATAAATACTAGGCACCCTCTGAAGAGTAAATACAGCACCAAATCACAAGAAGTATGTTTTTGGAAAGTTTCCTTTGGAAGAAACATTTGAAATGGTGCTTCCATAAGTATCTTTTGTATTTACAGGAAACTTGACATAACATCTCTATTTCCTTTGGACATTTCTTGTGTGTGTGTGGTTGTGTGGGATGCAAAATGCTGCATTTGGAAATAGGTAAGAATATTATAGAAAAAAATGTAGTATATGTATGACCTATGTGTGTCTCTTTTAAAAAAGAACATACACAAACATTCATTCCCTAAACAATGTTCACCTGCTGTCCCTTGAATGACTTCAGCTTAATTTCATACTCAATAATCTTAAAGATTAGAGTACTTAATTATATTAGTTACTGCTGATTGCTTTGGAAATGAAAAATGGATATCTACTATAAAGTCATTAATATTATACTTGATATATTGGTGTTATTATTCATAATAATTCAGACTCTTGGCCTTCATTTGATTTTTTTTTTAACATGACAAAGTGAAATAATTACTGCTTCAAGGAAACAATTTGGTGCATCATAAACTTATTAATGCATTCAACAAATTTTGAATAAGTGCCTGCTACATGCCAAGGACTGTAGTAGGTGTAGGACTGCAGTAGGTGTAGGACTGCCATGATCAACAAGACAAGTTCCCTCAACAACACAGACACTGAACTACCAGCATCATAATCAAAGAACACAGGGAGCACTGCCTGATGGTTAGAGAGCTGTATGGAGGGGGAGACAGCTGAGCTGAACCTAGTAGTTTTCCAGGCAGAGGAAGACAAGGTCATTCCAGGCAAGGAAATACAGGCAAACTGGCATCAAAAAGCATGGTGCATTTGGGGAAAACATATAATTCTGTGTGGCTGGAACACTGAGTACATGTTGGGGAGACACAAGGAATGAGGTTGCAAAGTGGACTGTCCAACTTGTGAAGGACGATAAACATTATACAAAAGTTTAGATTTTATCCTTTTGCAGTGGGAGCCCAAAGAAGGGTTTTCAAGCAGTGTCCTGACATAATCAGGTTTGTATTTCATAAGTGGAACTCTGGCAACCAGAACCAGGGGAAATTGGCAGGAGAAGAGGCTAGAGTCAGAGAAACGAGCTAAGACTTTATTTCAGAAGACTAAAAGATAATTATTTTGAACCTGTTCCTCCAAGATAGTTTGACACCCTCTAGCCCAGAAAGGCAATGTTTCTTGATACTTCCAGCTTCTTCTCAATCTGCACCCACATATACCAAGTTCTCCTTGGGATTTTAACCTTTGATTTGATTCTGCCTCTACATTCACTCTATCTGGCTTCTAAGCTCAGTTCCCCATCAAATTTCTTGCCTCACAATGGATGATTTCAGAAAGCAAATAGTAAATACCTGGTGTCTGACTTTGTGAATCCAGACCTTGCCTGAACTCTGCTCCTGGGCTGACGGCTAATACACCACTTATCCTGCCATTTCTCTGTATTAGAGGACAGAGGACCTGGATATGAGATAGCTATTTAGTTTATCCAACTTATTCCTGGCTCTTTAAACTAAGCAACCTCACCTACATACTATGCCATGGACTATTCGGAGTCCCATGGGAAAACACAGATGAATTATTGACTACTATATCAGCTCTTAATGCCCTGGATTGGGTTTACAGTGCTGATAGGGGTAACTTACTAGATGATGAGAAAAGTGTCCAAAGGAATCTTGATAAATTCTTATGATCAGCCCTGCCACTCTGGAAAACTCCCGTAGAGTTTATGTTAAAACCAGGTGAAAATTTAAGAGATAGTACCATGACAAAGGAGCTACAAATGCCAGAGATTAAGGTATGTATACTCCTTTAAAATAAAAGTGTCACTCAAGGAGTCTAGGCCAAGTCAGGCAAAGGGTAAGAATCTCACAGCCAGAGCCATAAAGCAAGCCACTGTCACTGCTTTCTATTGCTGAGTCTAATGGTACCCAAAGCTGAAATAGGCAGGCTCAGAAAGCAAATAGAGATTCAGCCATGTGAATCTCCTGAAACAGAGCGTTAGGCAAGCCCAAAATATTACAAGTTCATTTGATTGAGCCATGAGCTACCACCTAAACTCTCCACCCTGCAGGTGAGTGCAAAGACATGTTAGCAGAGAGCCAGTCTCTCCCTGCACCCTCCTAACCCCTCCTTTTTCCTCTAGTCTAACCTACTTTAAAATAAAATATTATTAGGGGTATGACCAAAGTCTCTTTGTCTCCAAAGCCTAGCTGTATAAGCTTTGAATATACTGGGAAATTTCAGGGAGGAAATGAGCTTAAACTTTAAGGACTCTGTTGAATCTAGCGCACAATTCACCATCCTACCAGTTTCATGAGGGGTGGGGACATAGGATTCTACTAATAAAAATTGGCTGGGCCCAAAGTGAGGAAGAGAAGCTAATGTGACTTTATGGATGAGGCACTTTGGACCAATTCAGTTTATTGTTGTTGCTACTTCATCTGAAACTACAATAATAATTAATGTATTATATGCTTGCACTTCCTTGTTACATAAAAGCCAGAAGAGGTTCTCCTGCTTAGGAAGAGCTGCATGTAGAGATGTGCTAGCAAAACATATCAAGTGCTCTCCATAGCCCATCCCAAGTGGGTCCCTACTAACTGAATGGGCCCTATAAACTTCAAGTCTCTATGACTATTGATTTTGTCTATTGAAGCTTCTGGGAAAAGGTGCCTTCACCTGGAAGCCTCCATCTGGGGATACCATGTGGTTCTGGACTGATCCCTTTCCTGACAAGGCTACTGGGTGCATTCTTTATTGAAAAGCAGCTATTAGCTGGCTACTGAGCTCTTACTGACCCTGAACACCTGGCTCACAGAGGCCTTGTAACTCCTGAGACTGATAATCCCATTTTGGGGTCAGTCAACTCAGACACAACAACTAACAAGGTGTGAAGAGCATATCAAGTCTTGCTTGTCAAAAATGTCAGGGTATTTTCAGGAACACAGCCAGCCTGACCCAAGCAGGATCTTGGCTTCACATGAAGAAATGGCAACTCTCCTTCCGGGGAAAACTATTCCCCACTACACTGCCTAAAGCAAAGTCATTTAGATTCCCCTAAATGACCTGGCCAATTCACTAACAGCTCAGCTAAGCTAAAACCAGATGGTGCCCCTGCACTGCCCCAGTACTTCAAACTCGGTGCTGTCGATGCAGAACAAAAAGCAGGCATGGTCACCATCCTCAGTGGGTGGAACTCAAGGTTGTTCTCACAAAGCTTTAACCAGTATTCCTTTGATGAACCTTGTTTTATTTTGCTGATTCTTGGGCTGTGGCCAATGGCCTAGCTGTGTGGTCGGCCCCTCTTTGGGGCTGTGAACAGTGAAAAGCAGCGGCTGCTCATTCAACCACCTGTGTCATTCATGTAGAAGCCCCCCTATAAGGGCTTGTTCTCCTTTGAGACCAACGAGAATTAAGTTTGCTGATGAGCCCGCACCACCCAGATTGCTACTATTTCTGTCTGGATACATGATCTTACCAGATATGGCAACATATCCACTATCATACACTGGGCAAAAAACAAAGAACATTTTCGTCTGCTGCCAAGGCTACTGTTCAATGTCAGATTTGTGACTCCTGCCAAAAGTTGGCTTATTCATCTCAAGGTGAAGGAGGCCACACCATATCGCATGGACTCCACTCTGGCAGACTGGCTACACTGGATCTTTTACTCCCCCTTGGGGCTGTTAGTGGTCCCTCTCCTCATCCGCCACTCACAGATTCCCAGGTTACCATTTCAATCCCATTAGCCAACTTTGGTCACATCATTGTAGCCCTCGAAACTCTTGTGCCATTGTCATTTTTCCCTGTTTTTTAGATTCTGAAAATGCATAACTTTTATTACAAACCACTAAACCATGGATTGATTGTCAAGGTATTTGATGGGCTTCTCTCCCTCCCTACCATCCACAGACATTCTGTATTATGGAGTATTGGGATGACCTCCAGAACAGCCCAAAAGATTTCTGATTCTACTTGTCTCTCCTTCTGGCCCACACATTTTAACAAGACAGTCTGTTCACTACACATGGCTGTCCCAGGAAGGAATCATCTCACAGACACTTCCTGGGTAGGGGCAGAGGGTTCTGTACAGTACATCTAATTTGAAATTTCACCATGACCATACCTGGACATGTCAACTTTTTTCTTTCCCCCAAGGACAACCTGAAGCCAACCTGGTTGCTATACCCTCTGGGTGGCAGCCAAACAAAAGAGGCCTATAAATCCAAACCTCACTCCATTGCCACCTTCTGGGTTATCTTTTTTTCCCAGAAGTTTGACATGATCCTACATCATGATCATAAGGACAATGGCCACTTGGTTGAGTACCCTGCTTGCCAAGAGGCCCATGCAGGATAACGTGATGGATATAAAGGATCTCTGTATGTTTTATAACCTTTACTCTCTTGCATTGAAAGCTGCTAGATGAAAGCCCATGAATAAGAAGCAGATTATTTGAAACAAGGTAAAGTTGCAGCTACTGGAATAGGTCATACTGACTTTGTGGCAGTGGGTGGAACCACAATGCTGGCCCCAGTGGAAGAAACACGTTAGACCTTGGTAGGTGTAGGAGGAGGAGGAACATTAATGGGTCTTTGTCTTTCAAAACCACCCTGGAGCCTTCCTCAGGAAGGAAACTGTCCTAGGCAGCTCTTCTTGATGGTTGCAAGCATTTTAAATTTAACTACCTGATGGGTCTGCCATCCCCCACCAGTTTTTACCTTGATCTAGTTACCATTCCTTTCACTTGGCTAAGAAGTCTCAGGAACAGCAGGCAAAGACCCCAGCTTCTGTGCTTTCTTTGCAGAATACCTGCCAGCACGTCCAAGTCTTCTTTGCCACTGTCATTGTCATAGCCAGTCCTCAGTCATCCCACAAGCTAGACAAGTGCCACCAGGATGGTACCATGGATAAATCAGATTCGATTCCCTCAAGCAGTTCCTCCAAAACAAGGGTTAGACTCGATTACTAGAAGTAAAGTTGGAGCCCTAAGCTGAACATGAGGACACAATTGCAGGCACTGTCAACCTATTCCTGGATGAAATAGGTTCTTCTGGGTGGGCCCCAGTGATGGTAAACAACAGTTACTTCCCCAGGACTGTACGTCTTTGTGGAAGCCAGACATTAATTTGCCTTTCTCCCTAAAACTTCTCCTGAAAGTAGAAACACCACTTCTAGATCATGTAGCCCTCAGACAAGTACAAGGGCCTCCCCCAAATAAGGCTATGTTAGTTACTCAGGGAAGATTTTCAGAGGGAAAAGTGACTTGCTATTTATGATCACTCTGGGTACAGTTTTTCCTACATGAGAATGCTTCAATTACAAAAGACAATACTCAAATTGCGCTTGACTTAGCTGAACTGATCAACGTCACCACTTTAGATCTGCAAGGCATTTGGGTCAGTCTCAACTCATAGGCCAGAGTTGGTTTGGATGACAGAATTGTCTTAGACATCTCTTCTTCTTGCAGGCTGACACGGAATTTGTCCAGTTGCTAATACATCCTGCTGTACTTGGACAAATGCCTCAGGCCAAGCAATTTAAAGAGAAACCATCTGATTTTTTATAGTAGACACTGATAGTTTATGGATTTGTTAAGCTAAGTGAGTCTGAGGCCCTAGGAGCACAATTGAAGTTGGCATTGCAGGATGGCCTCATCCTACTGTTTGCAGTTCTGATGAGAGTGTCCTTATATAATGATAAATAAGATTTGGTCCCAACCTCTGTAAGTCAGATTAATCAGAGTATCTGATAGAGTGCAATACTAATGGGAAAATTCACCAGTGGCCAAAGTGGTATAGAAATAAAGGGTAGGGATTAATGGGAAACAGTACCCAGTGGGTCCCTGTAATTTCTGCATGTCTCATGAGTAGCAGTATGGACTGCCTTTGTTTCAAATGATCTGTTGAGGATACTTGTATATATTTGTACAGCAGACACCTTTGGATGATTGAGATAGTGTCTCCCTCTAGAGGAGGGGCAGGCAGCCTTACTGCCAATTATAAGAGATGGGAATTCCCTGGTCTTCAGGTTCCTCTCTAGTCACATCCAGTATGAGAACAAATGTCACCTGGCCTTTTTTAGCTTGTTCGGTGGGAATTGGCATTTAGGAAACCAGTGCAAATGCTGACATTCTGATTACTGCTCTGCCATGAGTGATAAAGTCCTTTAACGCTAATCTGGGAGTCTTGTCAGCATCTACAAAACTTGTAAGATGACAAGTATGGCAAAATTTCAGACCCTTCACAGTTTTTTATAGCTATGTGATAGCAATTTAACGGATTCATGATCAAACATTGTGACTCATTAATTCCGTTATTGATCTCCATGATCCTTCAACACGTAGAACCATGATTTTGTGGCTGAAGAACCAAGATAGGAAATCATTATTTCAAACCAAAGTATTTTAAGTGCCAAGAAACACTAACACCAGATCATAGATTAGTATAAGCAAATGACAAACACAGTAATATTGGCAAGCATATCCAAGTGGTAAACTATGTAACAGTATCCTAATGCATTCCAGCTGTGGCAGTTATCCTTTTTCCTCTATATGTTCCTTTTTCCTGTTTTTTCATATGCTTAGATAATGAGCAAATGCTTAGATAGATAATGAAATTCAAAAGGTATTGGGTGGGGGTGGATATCAGGAAACCTGAGTTCAAGTACCAGTTTTGCTAGTTACTAGGCATGGGACCTTGGACTCGTTACCTTCCACTACTTGACCTTAGATTCTTCATCTTTAAAATGTGAACTAGGGTTGTCAAAGTTAATGGGTATTGCTGGATGACTTTAAAGTTAAACTACAGTTCTTATTTTCAATGAATGATAGAAAGAATCCACAGCCAGGATGAATGACTATAAGTATTTTTTTCTTTTCCCTGTTTGCTTTAGCAGAAGTTTCCAACACCGGAATACAGATTTCCACAACCGTCTACTTGTCTTTGCCCTTGTGAGCATAATCCATTTCAACCCTCCTTGAAGTAGAGTTTACATTCCAAGAAGGTACCTCCTGTGAAATGAAATGCAAGAGAGGAACATTCCTTACACAGAAGGTCTTTTCATTTGCTGCCCTCACCACACAGCCATCTTTCCTTTGGCTAGCATACTACACAAACAGGAAAGTTAGTTGATTTCCTATTCAATACATGACATGACCTTGCCAAGATCATGTTGTCCTCGCCAGGACTGGCCACAGGAGGAACACACCCATTGGCTTATACTATCATAGGGTTTTTCCTAGGCACGGTGCAGTAACTATAGGCAATAAGACAGTCTCATTTATTCATTTATTCACTTGTCTATTCAATTAAAGCTTTTAGGGCCTATCTATGCCAGCCAGCCACTGGAAGTACACATGTTATTAATAGGATCTTGTACCTGCCCACAAAGATCCCACAATCACATGCAGGAAGCAGGTCTGCCAACAGGTATTCACAATACATCTGATCCTAGGTAAAATTACAGAAGGAAGAAATAACTAGCTCTTCTGTGGGAGTTTTAGAAGGCTTCATAGGGGAGGGAATCCTTGAGCTAAGACTAAGAGGCATAGAATGAGTTAAGAATGAAAGGACATACAAGTAAAAAAAAGCAAGAAAGAGGGGTAACCATAGGGGATCAGGTATTTCAGTATGGCTGGAACATAGCTTTGGGGTTGCAAGTGACAGGAGGTGAAGACGGAGTGGCAGGAATGAGAATTCTGAAGCAAAGGGGAAGGTTGGCTTTAAGATTTGAAATACTTGAACAAGTGTACATGCCCAAACGAAGAAACCACGTAAAGACTAAAGATAAGGACGGGAGAGCCTTGCCTAATCAAGGTCTTAGAAAAATTAGGAGATGATTTCTAGACAGAAGGTGAGTGAAAATTGAAAATGGTCCCTTCTTCCTCTTAGAAAGATGAACAAAGAGTAAAACAGATGTGGATGAAAATAAGTTTGAAAGAGAATTCTGGGAAGACAAGAACTTAGGCATCCCAGCCCTACGGGCACTTGAGGAGGTAAGTTCCTGCATCCTGGGTGGTCAGTAATACAGACGCTTCTTCTTTTCATCGTTTCCTCCTTCCCTCTTTCAAAATATTCAGGTACAGAAATACACTGATGAGCTAGACCCTGACTGTCCTTCCAAAGAATTTATAATCCAGTTCATATTTTTAAAAAGTACAAACCTTGGCAGGTAGTCGGTTCTTAGTATAAGTTTATAGAATGAATAATAAATAAATAAGTTACAAAAAAAGACAGACATGATGTATGATTAGAACAGAGGAGAAGGGAATATTTTCTATGTTTGTGTGGGCCCTGAAGAATGGGTGGATCTAAATATACAGACTGGTAGAGGCTGAGGAAGGTCACTCTATGCAAAAAGAACATGAGCAAAATTCTGGAGGCAGGAAAGGGTAGGAGCTAAGACAGAGAATAGAAAATCTTTCCTGGGGAATATGCAGCAAAATAAAATTTGAAAACAATAACATAAGTCTTTCTTTTTGTAAGTTTCCTTTGGCCATCTCCATAAAAGTTATTGGCGTTTATTGCCTTGAGTAGAAGATAAAACACTTCAAGCAGAAGCCAGCACTAAAGTAGAAATAGGTGGTGAGGAATAGGAAGATGATCCCTTAAATTTTTCAGAGCCCCAGAGTTGAGGAAGAGGCCATCCTAAATTTTCCTCTGTCCCACAAGGAATTGGGCTGTGAATGGATCATTAGACCTAGAAATTCCAAGCAGCTGTGACAAGTAGGACACAAAGGGGTTTTCAAAGATTTGGTGACCAAGGAGCAGAGAGAATACGTACATTTCAGTTGTAGATGCTGCTGAAATAAAAGCATTCTGTGTATTTATTTGCGAAAGCTGGCATCCTGTAAATAAATAAGAGACCTCTTTGTGTTGTTAGGACAACATGAAGCACTTTCTCCCTCTCAACCCCCAAGTCTATACCATTTTTGGAAAAATGGAAGAATTGAGAAGAAAGAGAGAGAGAGAGAGAGATCTAAATTTGATTGACTTTTAATCCAGCAAAGGCTAAGAAGAATCCTGAAGGGACTAAGTTTATTTTGACTGGCAAGATTTAGGTTTCAGTGGAAATTCCAGGCAGCTTATAGAAAAACAAAATTTCATTTCCTAATCCCTAAGTTTATAACTGTGAGATTCAGATAGTATTACAAGTAAATTTAAGAAGTCAAGATGTTGGTTTCTAAATATATTTCCTAGTACAATAAGTGAGAGTTTCATGGATAAATGATTCCAGAGCTGAGTAGGAAGGTACAGGTGAATTCAGGATATATTGCTATGTCAGAAGGCAAGAAAACATTCCAGGACTGATGAAATTGTATCAAAAAGACACTAGAGCCATATTGAAGGGGCTCACATAGTTCAAGCATAAAAAAAATAGTAATTTTAGTGGCACAGTGGATAAGGCACCAGCCTGCGAACCCAAAGGTTGCTGGTTGGATTCCCAGCCAGGGCACATAACCAGGTTGCAAGCTGGGTCTCCAGCCTGCTTTGTAGCTGGAGGCAGGTGAAGGGCAACCATACATCGAGGTCTCGCTCCCTCCCTTTCTCTCTCCTTTCCCCTCTCTCTAAGAATAATAAATTAAAATCTTTTTTAAAAAAGTAAAATAAAATAAAATAATGAAAAGAAAAAATATAGTAATTTAGGTTGGTTAAAGGTATTCTATATATGAAAAATACAAATCCTTGAGTTTGCAGTGATATTCAAAAAAAGATCAACCAATAAAAAGTAATTTGTCATCATTTATGATACCTATTAAATCAATTTTTGCTTTGAAAACTGTTAACTAAAGGAAAAAGGTCATTCATCCCATCTTTCCCATAAGCATTCATAGCAACCAAATGCTCTGAGTTAAAGATGAGATCTCTAGCTTATAGAATAATAGCAATTAATTATGTGTAAGGAATGACACAATTGGCGTTAGGTATCTTGCAATCTCAGTTAAAATAATGTATTCAAGCAGCATTATTAATTGTTATTGAAACCATCTGATGGGTTGTTGGTGAGAAAGCAGATGTCCGTATGGTGGCAAAGTAACATTATGACGGTTATTTTCTGATCACAAGAAGAAAAGCATAGTTTTACCATGGAAGAATCAGAGAGTCATCCCTTTAATCCAGCGGCCAAAATCTAAATCACTAACAGTATACCAGACAATACTTTCCACTGCCATAGTATACAAGACAATACTTTCCACTTCATAGTATACAAGATTACTATCTAATCTTGTAAAGCTTAACTTCTAACCTAATCAAGTCTTCAGAATTTGATTTCTTGATTACAGAAAATTTAGGAGCTTAGTGTCCTGATACCCAAAAGAAACAAAATGTTGCCACATATGCAATCTGAAATTTCCTAGTAAGCATACTTTAAAAAGTGAAATAAAACAGTAATTTAATATTGTAGTGGATATATCTTAATACATTTGTAAAATACTCTTATTTAAACATGTAATCAATAAAAGTAATTAATGATGATAACCAGTAATAAACATTATTAATGAAGTTAATAATTTTCATCCCTTTGTTTTTCTTCTAAATTTGGTATGGATTTTACTCTACTGCATACCTCAACTCAGATGAATGGGCTACATTTCAAGTGCTCAGTAGCTAGTGGCTATCATATTGGACAGCACAGGGTGAGAGGAATAAACTAATTATGATGGTAGTTTAATGTGTCAACTTGCCTAGGCTATAGTGCCTAGTTTTCAAACAAACACTAATCTAGATGTTGCTCTGGAGGTACTTCATAGATGTTGTTAACAGCTTTAATGACTTGACTTTAAGGAAAGGAGATTATCCTTGATAATGTGGCTAGGCCTCACCCAGTCAATTGCAAGGTCTTAAGAGCAAAACTGAGGTTTCTTTGAGAAAGGACCTCCTGCCTGAGGGTTTCTAGCCTGCCAGCTTTCTCTTCAGACCTGCCAGCCCACACAAAGCAATGCATCAATTCCTTGAATTACATCACACATATACACACACTCAGGAAGGAAGGGAGAGAGAGAGGGGAGTAAAGTGAGTGAGAAAGAGAGAGAGAGAGAGAGAGAGAGAGAGAGAGAGAGAGAGAGAGAGAGAGAGAGAAATCTATAAGACATCTGTCTATCATCGAGATTTATATCTATATATACATCTCAACTCGAAAGGACATATTAGAGACAATTGGAAATTTTAAAATATGAACTTAGATAATTAAGGAGCTACTGTCAGTTTGGATGGGTGGGATAATATAAATTTGTCCATGGAGAAAAATGTCCATTTTCAGCAATGCCTTCTGAAGCATTTAAGAATGAGATGTCAGGATGACTCTGGGTGATAATCTATTGGCTAAATCTATACTAAATCATAACCTTTAGTGAAATGAAGGAAATACACCTAGACTTCATCTTCATTGACATAAACTATGTTATCTCTAGCATAACAAGTGATAGTTAAGAAGGTTTTAAGCTAATATTTAAGAGTCCTATTGCATGATAAATCAGTTTTAAAAAATTAAATGAGAGGGCGTCTAAGAATGGAGCAGTTAGCTCTTGCTAGCTGGGACCAGGGGGCATTCTTACTTCTAGAGCATAGAAGGCAATGACCAGATGATGGGCGGTGATGGGGATGATTTGAAATGTGAGTTATCCCCACTTGGCCCATATTGCCACATGACATCCAAGGACACCATGCCTCAGAATTATGACTCTTTCAAATCATCTATAAAACCAATATTTTGGCTTTCTGTACTGTTTTCTTAAGAGTGAAGCTGTCCTGGCCAAGTTACAGTATGTTCTACCAAAATTCTCCCGTACAACTAAAATAACAAGATTAAGTTGTAATGAAGTGTTGATGGCCTTGCTGTTATGTGACTGTTATTACTATGGTGATAGTCTATAGATTCCAAAGGAAGAACAGCCATGCCAGCCTAGAATATAACATTATTTTATGAAAGTTTTTATCAAAAGTAGAAGACAATTTTTTAAAAAAGATTTTATTTCATTATTTTTAGAAAGAGGGGAGGGGAGAGAGGCAGAGAGGGAGAGAGACATCAATGTATGGTTGTGTTTCACCTGCCTCCAGCCACGGACCTGACTGGAGACCTGGTTTGCAACCTGGTTATGTACCCTGGCTGGGGAATTGAACCTTCGACCTTTGGGTTCTCAGGCCAGCACCTTATCCACTGTGCTACCAGTCAGGGCAGAAGACAATTTTTTTATTAATATAAATTCTAAATAAATTTTTGTATACCTATATGTACTTAGTTCAGTGCGGGATAGAACAACATTTTCCTATTATGTGCCTCATATAAATTGCATAATGGCTTGTGTAGTATTCTGCAAAGCTCTTTCACATTTATGATCTCATTAGAAGCTCACACAACTGTGTAGAATTGGTAGGTTAGGTGTTCTTAACTCCATATTGCAGAGTGGGCCTGTGGCAGACACCACTGGATACCTACATGATATACCTTCATCCCACCATTTCACCTTCACTGCTAACAAAATCCTGATTGTGTTTTCAGAGAGGAATTGCCCTGCTTCAGTCTAGGTGTTTTTTTCCCCAGCCTGTTGCCAGGGTTATGTACTACAGTTCAGGCTCATGATTCATAAAGAAGAAACCTGCTGGGGTTTCAGGGACACCTTGTTTGTATGTGTTTTGGTTATTGCTTAAAGGAATTAACATGGCTATCCCAGTCCTCTCTTCTCCTTCCTGCCTGTATGTGAATGTTAGGATAGAAGCCACCTGGTCATATCTATTATGTGACCAGGAAGGAAAGAGCAATAAATGAATACATTTTAAAATTCCCCCAAAATATCAGTTCGACAGCTTATTTCTGCACTTTAATTGTGGGACAATATAAACCTTCATTTGATTATGAGACTGCAGTTGAGTTTTCTGTTATCCACAGCCAAATGCATTCCCAGCTGAGGCTGAGACTGAATGTTTAAAGGACATTCCTGAGATCACACAGCCTGTAAGGGGCACTTTAAGTCAAGTACTCTTCATACTTTGCAAAACTATCTCATCCATCCAGTTTATCCAATGCTTAAAAATTGCCATTATACATACATACAAAGAAGAGGGCCCAAGCTTCTATTTAACTCCACAGGACATAAGACAAGGAGACAAACATGTAAGCAAGTATATGAATAAATAGTAGAGATGTTTATAGGAAAAATTGTGGACCAAACAAAATATGTCTGTTGACCAAATCCAGTTTTGGACCTCTAGCTAGTACAAATAATAATTGAGCAAGGGTTTGAAAGGTAAAGAGACTTGCCAAGTACAAAAAGTAGAGGGTATGTCAGGCTTTAGGTACACCAGAAGAAAAAGTGAAGCTAGAGGTTGTTTTGTGTAGTTCCTGTGTGATTGAACTTGAGTGTCTCCTGGAAAGCAAAGTCTGAGACAAAAGCTTGCATGTACAGGGGTGGGCAAAAGTAGGTTTATAGTTGTATGTGAAACAGAGTTTATTCCTATATTATTCTTTATTAATTATTATATTATAATTATTCCTTCTTTTTTAATTTTATTGTTGTTGTATTATATCCATCCCCTTTTTGCTCCCCTCTGTCCCCCTCCCCACCCATTCATTTCCCCCAAAGTCAATCCCACCTGTTGCCCATGTCCATGGTTCCTTTATACTAGGTTCTTGTCTAAACTGCTCCCCTTCCTTGAAGCAAGGACAGGTGAAAAGCCAATATAAAGGTGCATTATCAACTGGGACCTTATCTGTGCACTGTTGCTGGGACCCTCCAAAGAACAGTGTGAAATACACTCTAGAATTGCCTACCTGCAGACTGGAAAATGGAGGTGTTTATTCATCAGCTTCTGTCCTTCATCAGCCGAGAGAGCCCCTTGGAGTTTTAACTACTGTGTATTTGTACCTTTGCTAATGTTAAGAAAGTTCTCAAAACCATCCTTGTCTTCCTACCAGCGAAGTCCCAAAGCCAGAGAGAAGAGGTATAGCTGAAGTGTAGTATTGCTAAGCTATACCTGTGAGAAGCTGTTCTCTGCGACATGAGCTGGAATAAAAGGTAAACAACAGGGTCTAAGGCCAGGCACAAAAGGTGGGCTAATATATTGTGATATGGTTGTGGTGGAAGAAACTGAGTTAATGTCAAGAAATGAGACTAGAATTATGCTTAGTGAAATAAGCCAGTCAGTGAAGGACAAATATCATATGATCTCACCCATTACGAGACAATAATGAGCAAAACTAACAACAAGCAAAACAGAACCAAGTATATGAATACAAGGAATAGGCCTTCAGTGGTCAGGGGGAAAAGGGTTGGGGGGAGGGGGGAGACAGAGGCAAGAAAGGGGAGCAGCTTAGACAAGAACCTAATATAAAGGAACCATGGACATGGACAACAGGTGGGATTGACTTTGGGGGGAATGGGTGGATGGGGAGGGGGACAGAGGGGAGCAAAAAAGGGATGGATGTAATACAACAACAATAAAATTTAAAAAAATTAAAATTAAAATTAAAATTAAAAAAAAAAAAAGAGAGACTAGAAAGGTAGGTGGAGACTCGGTGAGAAATGGCCAGGAATTCTGGTTCTTAATGCTGGGGTTCACCATGCCCTTTGGTTTTACTTCTGAATTGTATGAAGAGATTTGTTTAGGTGAGAGTGGGTACATACCATGGAGGGTCTTAGAGTTTCATAGGGCTCAGTGACCCAGAATGGATACAAACTCTTTCTCTAGGCAATAATCAGAGTAGAGGCAAGAAAATACTGGGCTGGAGTCCACATTTCAACTTTTGCTAATTGGTAATGTTTCAGGCATTATGAAGTGGTTAGACGCAGAAGCCTCTCTGGTTAGCACTTTGTGATTTGGCCCCGAAACACCCCGGAGCCTCTCGATGGAAAGGTCTGATGTAATCATATTGCTACTCTTAAACCTCACTGTTGAGTACTGATCACTTCTTGTAGACTTAATCTAGATTATCTCATTTCATGTCTACATGATTTCTCTAAGAGGTAGTGATGTCAACACTAGTTTCTGCTTAACTCATAATGCTCTTCTGTTATTGAAATGTCTTAATATTATCCTTTTTCTAAGGGAAAATGTATCTATGCCCAAATTTATGATTGAAATTGAGGCCCTGAAGTTTGGACAATAGAGGCATTACAGCCTTTCCCAGTCAAGAATGACTATAAGGAGTCTAAGAGTCTGGTAAATGCACTAAGAGCTCACTTTTTTTTTTTCCCTGAGATGAGGTTATGGAGGGATGAAGTTAGAAGTCAACTTGGGAACAGCCAAAGTTAACCTTGAAAACCCCTTGAGAAGAAGCTCTAGGGAAGGACTTCAAGTATCTATCTCCCCATTGGTAGAATATAACCTCCACCCTCAGTGGAGCTGCTTTCCCTTCCTCAGTTGGGAGCATTTTTTTTTTCAGTTGCAAATTAGCTTTATGTTATGAGGTCAATGTTGTTCAAATGCCATGGATATTAAACTGTAGAATCTCACTATGGGCTTCGAGAGGCTTTTACTGGGGAGCACAGAAGCACAAGAGTGGTGGGCCAAGATGGGCCAACAGACAGTGAGTCTCATCTTCCCTTCCCACCCTCCCCCTCTCAGACACTAATTGAGTGGAATGGCAAGAGTAAATAATCTCATTATTTATGGTTTCACTTTATTTGCTAAGCTACTTGAATTTACATAAGCTAAATGAAAATATGAATTGACTTTGGATTAAATAAGAGTATTAACAGCTAAGTTATTAAATAACCAAAGTAGATGTTTTAGCCACTCTAAAAGGGAGTTACTATTATTGTCCTCATTCTGCAGATGTTGAAACGGAGGCACTAAAAAAGGTAAGGTAACTTGCCTTCAGTCACATACCTAGTAAGTGGAGAGTAGGTACTATGTCAGGAAGACTGGCTACAGAATCTGTGTTAACCAGAATCAATCACGTGTGTGTGTGTTGGGGGTGGGGAGGGAAAAATGGAGAGGAGCAGGCTCAAATTGTTTATCATAAAAATACTGAAAAGGGCCCTGGCTGGTGTGGCTCAGTGGATTGGCACCAGCCTGTGAACCCAAAGGTCTCTGGTTCGATTCCCCAGTCAGGGCACAAAACCAGGTTGAAAGCCAGATCTCCAGCCAGGTGAGACTGGAGGCAGGTAAAAGGCAACCATAATTGATGATTCTCTCCCTTTCTTCCTCCCTCCCTGCCCTTTCCTCTGAAAATGATGAATAAAATCTTTTAAAAATATATTGAAAAGGAAAGGAACAGCTATTGGGGTGGCCATAAAGTTCATTTAGTTTTTTCCATGTAATGACTCTAGTAGTGCTTAGTTGTCTTTAACTTCATTCGAAACAATTTTATTGATTGTGTTGTGACAGCTGTTGTATCAGCATGGATTTAAACAAACATCAAAACTGGTGAGCTTTTGTGCAACCATTGTAATATTGAAGATGGAAAAAAATATGCAACATTTTCAGTGTATTATGCTTTATTATTTCAAAAAGGTAAAAATGAAACTGAAACACACACAAAAAGATTTGCACTGTATATGGAGAAGGTGTTGTGACTGATTGAAAGTGTCAAAAGTGGCTTGCAAAGTTTCTTGGTACTACTGACATTTTGGCCAAATAATTCTTGCTATGGGGGCTGTCTTGTGCATTGGAACAGGTTTAGCAGCACCCCTGGCCTCTACTCACTAGAAGCCAATAGCAGGATATAGCTAGTTGATATACTAAAGATATCCAAATCAATCAATGAAGTTATTGATGATAATGAAAAATGTATCTATTATTTTATGGAAAAAACTAAACAGAGTTTTTTGTCAACCCAATATTTTAATACAACCTTCTGGTTGTGCAGATGAGGAAAACGAATCCCAGACAAAATGTAGTGCTGCTATCCCACTTCAAGGGATAAAAAGGTGTAGTAGCTGCATAGTAGCCCCCAAAAGATATCGACATCCTAATTAAGTTAAGGATCTTGAACAAAGGAAATTATCCTAAATTATCCATATGGGCCCTAAATGTAACCAGGAGGGCCCTTATAAGAGGGTAGCAAGGTCCAAGGAAGAATCAGGAGATGTGAAGATGAAAGCAATAGGTTGGAGTGATGTGAGTCAAGGAACACAAGTGGCCGCCAGAAGATAGAAAAGCCAGAAACAAACAAAAAGATTACCTCTCAAAGCCTCCAAAGGAGCCAGCCCTTGACTTTAGCCCAGTGGAACTGATTTTTGGACTGCTGACCTCCAGAACTGTCAGAGAATAAATATGCGTTGTTTTAAGCCACTAAATTTGTGGTAATTTGTTATAGCAGCCGCAGCCAGAGCACATGAATACAGAGGGCTTCTTGCTGGGCTAAACAGTTAGTTTAGCATTTGTGAGGCCACAGTCTACTCTGAGTTACATGAACTTGAGAAAAATAAATGCTTATTTATTTGAAAAAATATTCTGCAGTCCACTTTTTACTAAGATACATTTACTTGTCCCCTGATTTTTTGCAATCAGTGATAAATGTAGTGTTCTTTTCTGGGACTCCCTGGCTGCACAGTTCAATGAGATATCAAAACTGCTTGGGCTTGTTCCCTCGATATGACATTTCTTTCACTAGCTAGCCATGCCTAAGGAACATGTAACAGCTCTCTAGATATCATTTAAAAGCACTTGATTGGAACCAAAATGTGTTTATACATATTCACAGTTCATTCATTCATGCATCAATTAAATTAACGCTTTATTAAGCTCCCACCAAATGTCATAAAGAGAAGCAAAAGACGTAGGGGACCAAACACTAATAAAAGTAATGCCTGACCCATGATCTCAGCCATAAGAGAGACATGGCCTCTTCTGTCTCATGACACCACTGATGTATTTTTAAAAATGGAGGTGTGACAAACATGTTTTGTATTCCATGTTAAATATTCATGTGTAACAAACCAATGTTTTTTTCTCATACAGATCAATATTATATAATTTTGCTCTCCACCCAATAATGATGGAATTTATGAATAATACGATCTCATAAGTGCTCTGCTAGGCCGTATGGTCCAGTAATGGACCCAAGTTTGAAGACATATGATGAATGCAATCTTGTTCTAATCCTGTCAGCATGTTTTTGACTCTTTGTAAATGCCTGTTTGGAGACAAGGTCAAATTTCTAAATTTGCAGCCCTGTGTGAACAGGAGGCTGGGCCAAATGTCCCTGCTTGACCCCAGTTATTTAGAACAAATTGCATACACATTCACCAAGAACAGAGTTAACTAGGTACAAATACAACTCAAAGTTTCCATTCATAAACTAGTCAAAACCATGGGTTTCTTCAATTGTGAAGGGAAATGGACATGTGTCATTTTTAGATCCTCCATTCCACAGTATTCCTGGAGGATACTTGCTGGTGGGTATTCCAGCATTTCCAGAGATTGAAGACTAAGCAAGTCTCAGGAGGGGCTCTGACCCTGAGACTTAGCAAGGCTCCAGGGACTGGGATTGCAGATGTTGGTCCTGCCCAAATTCCTTCCTCAATGGGAAAACTACAACTACGCTAAGTCAATAAAAATTTGGCTTATGGCTTTGGGTATCTGGGACAAGGAGAAAAATAAAATTAAAAGGCATTTTTGATTCTTAGTTTGTCATAAATTTAATAGTGAGCTTTCTTTCATATAAACTATTTTTAGACATAGTTGGCAGACCATATGGATATATTTCTAGTTCTTTATTTCTAGTAAGGTTTTATTTAAAAAGAAAAACACAGACTAATGCTAGAGCTTTCAAATTAGAGCAGATTTCAAGGTTAGCCATTTAGATGTTCACAGGGTGCCTTTCATTTGCCCACATGGAGAGAGAAATCTTTACTCTCCCACTAGCACCTTGGATCTACACCTGCCTGTTCAGAATCAAGCACACAAGAGAGGAAGAGCCAATGAATGTGGTGCTGTCTAGACAAGTATACTAAAATGCAGTGTTGGGCTGGTGGTTGCCATGGTAATAAGCAAATAAGCTCTTACAGCTCTGCTAAATAGTGGGTTGTGGATGCTTCCTTTACAATAGGCAATTTTCCCTCCCTTGAAATGGGGATTGCCAAAACAATCTGACTAACTTCGAGATGTAGAATCATGACATCCAGCAATGTTTCAGGTTGTAAGATGAATGCCGCACTCTAATGTTCCTTGTCAAAGTAATTCATTTTCTTTGCCATTTGTCAGAATATTAACAAGTTCCTCATTATGTAGCAGAGGAGCCTAAGCCTATAAAACAATAGTAAATGGGCAAAAAAAAACAAGTGTTCTTATTTGCTTTGATATATAATAGCTTTTGAGTCTTTCTCTCATTAGAGTTATGCCTTTCTGTCACTCAACTAATACCTTTGTGTCTCCCACCCTGCACCAGGCCCTGCACTAACCTCTGTGAACACAAATGTAGATAGGGACACCTTTTCCCTAGAGGTGTGAAGGTTTGAGGGTGACACTGAGAAGCCAAACATTACAAGGCAGAGTTGGATAACTGGCACACATGGCATACAGGATACTTCAGAGACATATACATAGATATGGCACAGAACTCTGCCCTGGAAGATCATGAAGGTGCCTAGTGGACATGGCATCTAGCCTGAAAGAAGACAGGAGAAATACAGGCAAAGGGGGGAAAAGCATACTAAGAAGAGACAACAGGGGATTCAATGCTAACACTGCATTCTGTCAAGGGAGAAACTGAATGAGGGAAAAAATTATGGGATAATAGACTGTGTGAGGAAGAAGAGTAGAGAGATGATTCTTCAAAGTAGGTAGGTTCCTTATCAGGAGACCCTAGTTTTGCTTAGATTTTTAGACTTTATCCTAAAAAATACTGAGGAGTCAATTATGAGTTCAAGCAAAGAATGGCACTTTAGAGAATCCTAATTGCAGCACAGACGATGGATTGCAAGACAGCAAGACTAAAGATAGAAAAGTTACATAGGCTTTGTAGTAGCCAACAGCTTGTCAAATTCAACGGTCTTTTCTAAATTATTATTATCTTTTCAGTTCATGGTAAAAGCTAGGCTATTGGTGCTCCAATATTCATGTTTCCCTTATTGTATAGTCAGAGGTTGAAACTGATTTGGGCACATAGCTGCCTGGGTGAAGATTTATATTTCCTACATTCCCTTGTAAACAGGAAAGGCCATGGGATCCGAACTAATCTGTGCAACTTCTAAGACAAGCCTTTCCCGTTTCCCTTTTCATCCTTCCTGCAGGCTTGAAGACAAATGTGACAACAGGGAGTGGGGGAACTAACTTAGACCAGGAAGAGGAAGCTCGGTGTCTCACTTCAGGCTTCTATGACAAGATGCCATAAACTGGGGAGTGTGTAAACTACCGACATCTACCTCTCACGGTCCTGGAGGCTGAAAGTCTGAGATCAGGGTGTCAGCATGGTTGGGTTCTCATGAAAGCCCTCTGTCTGGGTTGCAGACTACTAATGCCTTCTCATTGTGTTCTCACAGGGTGGGAAGAGGGTGAGAAATCCATCTAGAGTCTTCTTTATAATGGCACTAATCCCTAATTACCTATTACTTAGTCATCTCCCAAAGTCCCCACCTCCTAAGACCATCATATTGCGAGGGTTAGGATTTCAACATATACAGAGTACACTGTGTGTGTGTGTGGGCGTGTAACAGTCAGTCCACTGTATGCACTGTTAGGGAGGCAGAGCAATAAGGTGAAAGGAACCCAGAACTCTGATAAGCCCTGAACCACTTAGGCCTCAATTTTGATTGCTCTGTTACAGAAGCTCATCCAATACCTTAACTAACACACTGTCTTTATATCATTTGACAGTGTTGGGAGCTAGTCCTTTCCCCAATAAACTGTCTACTGTCTCCCCTTCATGGCAAATTCTCTATATCTAGTATCTATCTATCTATCTATCTATCTATCTATCTATCTATCTACCTATCATCTCTGTTCTGCTTTCACTTCTCCCTATGTAGTAGCTTTCCTGGGTTCTCTTTGTCTTTCTGTCTGCTATTAAGGGGAAGATTGAAAAATGTTCTAGGACAGAGGGGATCAAAAAGGGGATGGATGCAATACAACAACAATAATTTCTTTTTAAAAAATGCAAAAAAAATAGTAAAAATGCAAAAAAAAAAATGTTCTACACTTCATCTGTTGATGGAATCATGATCTTATTCACTGCAGAAAGCTTCCCATTTTCTATCTTAGCCTGATCTTTGGCTAGACTCACATTTTCATTTATGTCTCCAGCTACCATTTCTAAGTCACCACATCCTAAACTGAGCTTGTCATCTTCTTTCTTTCACCCACATGATTCTATTTCCCAGGCAGCACCGCTTTTTTCTACTCTGTCAGCCCCCAAATCTTGTGATTAAGTTGAACTGTTCTCCTCCTTCATCCCTTATGTCTAACCTATTCTTAAGCCTTGTTGCTTAGGTTTGTCTCAAGTAACTATTATACTTGTCTTTCCCATCATTGTTGACTCTGTTCAATTCAGCCTTTTTAGCTGGGGCCTTTACTTCCTTTCGTATCCTTTACTACCCTGTCTTGAATTTGTAACTCTGTGAATAATTTCCTTAATCACTCTTTTCCTTCTCAAGAACTGAAGATAGAGGATGCTTAGGCTTTATCACATAAGCCCCACATCTGTCCCTTAAGAAAGTATATGACACAGTAAAAAGTATGGCATGTGAGAACTGGGGGTGAATTACTAATTTACTGATCACTAGGTGTTTGACCTTGAGCAAATTTTTTTTTACTTTAGGAACCTTCAGTAGTCACCTGTATGAAACAGAGAGGTAAAAATCCATGTCTCGAGTTTGTTGTGAGACTCGAGTAGGATAAGTGATTCTTATTGTGGCATCTGACATGTGCGAGGTATCAGTAAATGTCAATTCCCTTCTGAGCCACTACAGCCCACTGCTACTCTACCCATCTTTTTCTGCCACAGTCAGGCTGACTGTGCTCAGTTCTACCGCTGTGTCTCTGCCCATACCGGCACACCTATAGAATATGTACTTCCCTTCTTCTTCACCCAACAATTATTTATTGGGAGCCCTCAATGTCCAAGGCAATGTTTCAGCCACTTACTTAAATTTTGCTTATCCTTTAGGATGTGGTCAAACTCCATGAAACTTTCTGCAGGTGCTCTAGTGTCCCAGTAGAATGTTCTCTCTGTACTGCTACTGTCTTCACCTGGAGCACCTGGTTATTCTAAGTTCCTTGCCAGCCACTTTCTCATCTAGTCCATGAACTAGTGGAGAACTGAGAATTTGTTAACTATGCTCCTTCCCATTTCCAGCTTGGTGTTACTTCCCTGATAGTAGTCAACTGAAAAACACTGTTGCTTAATAAATGAATTTTAACTCCAATATCTACCACTTGAAAAAGGAAACCTCTTTGATTACCTCAGATCTGGCTTAGGAAAAGTTCAATTCGAAAGAAGCAACGCTTACAGCCATACCAACAGTAATATAGTACAACAAGCTGTCATTTCCTCCCATAAATAGTCAGAGACGTTAGAACCACCTCTTTACCCTGCCTCTCTACACAACTTGTGATCAGGCCTTTACATCCTGCAAGATATGAGTCCTTGCCAAAGGGTTTCTTCTTTGGAGAGGCTAGGTGATCTGGAGTTCTAGAGATCACCAGGGGGCGGGCTGCCACCAGCAAGACTTACTCCCACTGGTTGGTGGAAGGTGGCAGGGAGAGGGGAGTGAGGCTGTGTTGGGTAATTCGTCCTCTTTACATGTGTAGTTTGTTTGGCTGTACCTCTTGCTACCAAGCCCAACCCCCATAGAACACTTGCTCAAAATTTTCTGCCTGCTCTGCAGCCAGTACGCATGACACCTGGCAGGCTTCTCCACAGCCTTCCAGCTGGGGGCGGTCAAGAACACTGGCAAAGCCTGGGGATATGCCGGCCTCAGGCTTGGCCGTCACCTGAGGGATCACTTCTCTTGGGAATTGGAATACACCGCAGCCCAGATGAAGAGACATTTATGAGGTGCCTGTTAGGAGCATAATATGTTTTCAACATCATGTGTACAGTTGAGAATCTGGTTCCATCCTACCATTCACTTTGGGGCACGGAGTACGCCATTTCCATTTGGGGTGATATATTTATTTTCTAATAAATCAGGAGATTCTTTTTTAAAGCACTCAGTTCTTTGATGAGATACAGTGCCATCGTTTTTTGGAGAGTACCGGCAGGCCATTAAGACATTACAACCAGCCATTAAGAGCATGAGCCCTGGACTCAGGTCACTAAGGTTAAAGTATTGGTTCCACTTCTTCAGTCCCTTGTGCCCCTGAGCACATCATTAGATGTCTCTGTGCTTAGATCTCCCGCTGTAACGTAGAAATTGGCAGTGTCTTCCTCAGAGGTTTGTAGTGACGACTGAAACTGCATTTACGGAACTTAGTGCAGCATGAGGGAACTGCTTGGAGTAAGGGAAGACTTTTGTACCTTGATTGTGGCGGTGGTTATACAGCTGTATATATTTGTTAAAATTCATAGAACTACACAGCTGAAAAGGGTAAATTTACCTCAAAAACCCAATTTTAAAAATAAAGGTCTACCATATGGTTCTAATGACAGGACATTCTGGAAAAGGCAAAACTATAGAGACACTAAGAGATCACTGATTGGCAGGGGTCTGCACGAAGGGAGCACAGGATTTTTAGGGCCATGAAATTCTTTGTTATGACACTAAAATGGTGGTTACATATCATTATGTTGTCAAAAGACATACACAAAGAGTGACCCCTTATGTAAACTATGAACTTCGGTTAATAATATGTATCAATTTGGCTCATCAGCAGCAACAAATGTAGCACTAAATGCAGGAGGTTAAAAATACAAAAATATGGGAAATCTCTGTACTTTCCACTCAAACTTTCTGTAAATCTAAACCTGCCCTAAAAATACCCCTGCCCTATAAAAATAGCCTCCTACATATTTTTAAATGTCCATTGCAGCATTTTTTATAATCACCAAGATATGGAAGCAGCCCAAGTATCCATCAGTAGATGAGTGGATAAAGCAACCATGGGACATTTACACAGTGGAATATTACTCGGCTGTAATTTTTTAACCTTTTGTGACAGCATAGATGGTCCTAGAGAACATTATGCTAAGTGAAATAAAGCAGTCTGAAAAAGACAAATACCATATGATTTCCTTTATACATGGAATCTAATAGACAAATTAAACCAACAAGCAAAATTAAGAGCCAGGCTCATAGAAAGCAGATGACAGCTGGGTGTGGGGGTAAGGTTAGGGGTGGCAGGAATGAGCAAAAAGGAAAAAGGACTTATGATCATGAACAACAGTGTGGTGATTTCAGAAGGAGGAGGGTATAAGGTAAATGGTAATGGAAAAATATACAATAAAATTTTTTTTAAGCATAAAGTACAGTTACTTATTTATTTTCCCTTAAAAATATGTCAAGATACCTAGGTCTGGACTGCATCTTTCAGGGGAGAAGAGTGGCCCCTCCCAATGCAGACTTCCTAAGTACTGATTTCTTAAAAGTTGAACACAACCTCAGACATGTCTCCTGCCTAAGCATCTCCGTAAGGCCTGAACTGCCTGTGCAAGCTGCTCTTTTCTCCCGATCTGCTCTCCTTCTCCATGATTCAGCCGCAGATGCTCTTTCTCACTTCATGATGGTGCGTGCTGTTATACCAAGGCCCTGAAGACAAGGAGCAGCCAATTAAATATCATCACATTTCAGTGCCCTTGGGAAAGCCATAGAGGAAACAGACTGTGTTTATATCTCACACCTCTGGGGAGGCTGCATAAGCAGAAAGCAATGTAGGGTTTTTCCTTCTCTTTATTCTCAAAGAAGAATTAAAAACAAAAATCCAAGCCATGCAGCCACCCAAAACAAACAACAAATAATAGTTTCAAATATCAAAACACTTTCCTTCATGATGAATATGCATGCAAGAGAATTGTCATAATCTATGAAAAATCTGGTCAGACACTGTTTCATTTGAGGGGCTTGGCAGCTCTCGGTGCTCAGAGATATTAGGGCACCGACACCAAGTTCACCCAGGATGGACCAACATACCCTTGGCTGTGTCAGGCATCACCTTGCAGGGTCACCTGCCAATGGACTACTGGTTGGTGAGCTCATCTTAAGGGGTGTGAGCACTTCCTGAAGTCAGAAGGCTCGTATCCTGGGCTCACTGTGTTGAGGACTCTGGGGTGGGGGACATCATAGACATGCTACATAATCTCCCAAGCTTCACTTTTTCGTCTGAGACATGCAGTTCACCTAGGAAATCTCTAGGGCCCCTTCTAGCCCCAGCACCCTGTGATTCTAAATTCCTGTTTGGGGGTGGGGATAGGAGTGGGGTGGTTTCCAGAGCTAAAATGTTACATTAAAAAAACACCTTTAATCCAGTGATTAATTTATATGTCTATCCATCCATCAATTTCTATTTATTCTTAATTGTATAACAGGAAAGTGAAAATGAATAGAACAAGAAAAAAATTTTAAACCCAAACACTTTTACACTTAAGACCAGATCTCTGACTACCATTTTTATTAACTTTCTGTCTACCCCATCCCAGGAATATTAATATTCCACATTGTTAATCTTCCACAAGTATCCTTTCAGATCTTTTCATACTTATATAGCTATTCATAGAAAACAGACAGCACAAGCTTTTGTTTTTCTTTTTTTGACATAAATGGTATCATACCATTTGTTTCATTCTGCAACTAACTTGCTTTATCACTCCGTAACAGATCTTAAATGTTTTTCCATAATATATGCCTCATTCTTTTTAATAGTTATGTGTTATTATTCCACAATATGGGAATTGTTGGTTATTCATGGATACTTAGGTGGTTGCATTTTTCCCTAATACAAACAGTGGTATGACCAATGTCTCATGGTAAATGAGTGAGTGCATTTCTCTAAAATAGGCATTAAGTAGAATTGCTAAGTGAATTAACTACTGTTCATTTAATAAATTGTTCCAGAGGGTGTCTATGGCAAGTTACATACCTATACAGAATACATTCTCACAGGGTCACATGGGATCATGGTTAAAAGAACAGGCTATGGCCTCAGATAATGAATTCTGGGACCCTGGTCAAGATAGTTCTCCGTGCCTCTGCTTCCATGTATGTAAAATAGGAACATAGCTGCATGTGCCAAGCTGCTCTGAGATTTACAGCACAGTTACTGGCACATAGGAACTGTGGGCACATTAGTGTTGTTCACTAGTTTCACTAGCTTTGGTTTGGGGAATCTGAGGCTGCCTAACCAAATGGGTCTGGCGTCCCACCTCCCAAAACACTTGGTGAGTCAGAATTTTTCCAAACCCAGAGGTTAACCGCCTGCTGGGCTCGTTTAGCTCACACTTCTGAGTCCTCTGAAGTGCAGCCAGCGGGGCCCTGACTGACAGGCCGCCAGAGCCTGTTTGTACAACAGTCTTTGCTAATGTAAATAGCTAAATGCAAACTGCAACATCTAAGAGCCTTCAGGGGAATTGAGGACATTCTTGTAGGATGCTGATCTCATTAATATTTCAGAAGCAAAATACCTCAGACGCAGGCCACCCTGACCTGGCATGCATGGCCATCCGTAGGCATCTCAGAACACGGATAAAGCCCACCAGGCCCCTCCTCCCAGAATGCTTGCATGCAGGTGAAATGAAGTTCAAATGAACACCAAAGACAGCTTGGAGGGGAAAAAGGAAGGTGAAAAAGAAAATTTGCAGCTGTAAGGGTGTTTGTAAAAAGATGAAAGTCCTGTCTTGCTCGCTTTGCTCTGTGTTACTGGGTAAGGCTTGAGCAAGAACAGACCGCAAGTGATCCGGCTCTGTGAATTCACTGAGCACCAGCTGGAGGGGTCACTCTGTCTTGTCCCTCCCTCTCCTGCTAGTTATATGTCAGTCCACCTGTTACTGAGGCTGGCAAGGAGGGGGAGCGAGGGGGAGAATCTGGAATGTTTGTTTCCACTTAGGATGCTGTCTGCCCACACAGATGATTCCCCACCCCCCCCACCCCGCCACCAAAAGGCTACTGAATCTAGCTGGGTGTCCGTGTTTTCCAAGGGGTCTAAAACATGAACATTGATTTTTTAAACCAGATCTTTACAGGAAAGGATACTGATGCTCAAAAAGTCACACAGATAGTGTCAGAGCTACAATAGGCCCCACGTGTCTTGTTTTGCAGCCCAATGCCCTTTCATACACAATAAGACAGCCAAACAAACAAACTCACATCCTTATACAAAAACCCTTAAGACATGAATTCTTTCTTCGACAGCTGCCTTGGACTTTGGTCTTGTGTATAAAGGGCTGTGTTTAAAGCAGTATGGTGGGTGATGAAGAAGAAAGGTTGGGGCTGTCACCAACCTTGGCCTGAATTCTGAAGCTGTGCTCTTCACTGCTCTCCATACTGCTGTTCCTAGAAGGAACACAGTCCACCCTCAGCTCAACTACCTGATGGTTCCCATTGGAACCCAAGTGCTTGCCATGTTGGTTGTCAAGGCATTCATATTTACCCATTTTCTAATATACAAATGGCAATAGTGGATTCAAATTCAGAGTTAGTGAAAGAACTTTTAAACCTAAGTCTTGGCCTTCTTTCCAGCTTTCCTCTGACAAAGAGGAAAGCTATGGTATATGGATTGGTTCATTGATTTTATTCATACTTTTGACATATAGTTGTTATTTTCTGTGTGCTACAGTGTTTTGTAAGTTTGAAATCAACTTTGGCATCTGTTAATTTTAAGTTGCTTTTGTTTCTGTACAATTCAATGTAGTCTCTTTGTAATTCTACCTCAAGTGTTTCTGTTTATAGAAACATGCTGGTTAAATATTGCTGCATGATGACAAAACACAGCTGAACAGGAAATTTCCGCAGAACTCAAAGCGCATGTGCTGCATTTCCAAGTGGAAGCTGATCTGCATGTCTCCCTGGAGAGTAGGGTTGATAAGCATGGGAATCTCTAGGTGAAAATGGCCAAGTGTTTGTCACTGCTTCATTGTGACACATAGAGGTCACTATACCCAGAAGTTTATCTGGGTGGGAACAAGGCTGGGCACTGTGACCATGGAGGGCAAAGCTGTGTGGCGCGATGTGGCTTCACTATGAGCAGTAAGTGGAGCTTATTACAGACGAAGAGAGCAGAACCCAAAAGCTGAAAGCTGATTAGTTCTGCAGTCTGCATGGTTTTCCCCTCTGAACAACTGGCCTTAAAATTAGTATCACACAACTTAGCACTTAAAGAACAATGGATCCATACTATCTGAATCAAACTCTAGTAGCTTCCTGTGCTTTGATCTTAATATCCCACTCAACTGTAAACCTCTTGAGTATGTAGACGATGTTATTACCTAGACTCAGCTGTGTGTCAGGGTGCATGATGCAGAACAGGTGAGCAATAGAAAAGTCTGACCACTGAATTGTCTTTCCTTGGGACAAAGGGAATTCCTTGAACTGAGTTCTCTTCACTGCACTCTGGAATGTAAATGTCATGCGCAGACAGATTTTGTCTGTCTTGTTTATCACTAGATCCCCAGCTTCTAGGAAAGTAGGTGGAACACAGTAAGAATTCAGTGAAATATTTGTTGAATGGAAAAGTAAGTGAATGTATGTGCTGTTTTTCACTTATTTATTGTCTTCTGAATGAAGACACAAAGGAATGAGTAGCTGCCAGCCTTCTTGCAGCACATAAAAGCAATGGGAAGTAACCAGTAGCCAGTCCCAAGTGGCAGTTCCTTCCAATACCAAGCCTGGAATCAGCATATAGGTCATGAAAAAAATGAGCCATTTGAATTGACGTTAGAACCAAAACACTCACTTCACGCTACAGCACCTACCAGTGAGAAAATGACTGAGAGCAAAGGGTCTCAAAGGAGGTCCCCAAAAGCAGCAGCAGCACTGAGAACTTGGGGAACGAACCTTTCAGGCATGACACCAGACCTACCGAACCAGACTTTGGAGGTGGACCAGCAGTCTGTTGTAACACGCCCTTCAGGCACCTCTGGTGCAAGTTACAGTTGGAGAACCACTGCCCTGGAGGTCTTCAGTTCTAGCTTCTGCACTCCCACTGCTACAGATACACCTTCCAATACCCCAGAAAGGTTTTTTTATTTATTTTATTTTGTTTTACTTTATTTTATTACCTTTCTCTACTTATATAATTCTGTGTTTCCACAGCCCAGGTCTCTCCCATCAAGTCCAGATCCCCAGGTCTAGTCTCAGAAATCCTGGGAGCCCCTGAGTCCAGCTTCTGTCTTCGGGGAGTTGGGTAATTCTTATGAAGGATCTCTAGATAAAAAGCTTTAGCAAAGATTCATAAGTCTTTGGGAGTTGGTAGGAGTTTTGGAAATCATAAGTAGATCATTCGTTTTTCATATTAGGGAAATGGATCTCAAAGAGACTAACTTAGCAAGACCAAACACTGTTAAAAGACCAAAACTCAGTCTGGCCACTTATAAACAAGCTTTCCTCACCATTACTGCAAAGCACCACATATAACGCTACACTTAGCACTTACAATGTATATTTCTAGCATATCCAACATCAACAAGAGCCCATGGAACATTTGATGTCACAGTGATGCTCACAAAAACCACATTCATTCCTATTTGCCACCAAGAAAGCCAAAGGACTAGTCAAAAAAAAAAAAAAAAAGGAATGACTGAATCAGAAAAAGACTAAGTTTTTATACCTCCTACTCTGAAGCTCTGAGGTACGTGGATCCTACTACCCATGTGCCTCTGCTGAGATCTACCATGAGCTGACTTTTAGAATGTGGATTCCTGGGGCTGAAATTTGTGGTTAAGAGGTCATTCCCAATATTTCAAGTTATAGCTTTCAGCATGCTAGCCCCCTTATCTCTCACCCACGGAAGAGCCTTTATCTAAGAAGGAGCGATTCTCAGCAAAGATTTTTGTCTTTGGCTGCTAGACACCCAGAGACTCTTCAGGTCTAGGTAGACATTTGTTCTAGCTAGCCAAAGCAAATCCCAGGTGCAACTGAAATGTTACAGCCAAAGATACATCCATTGAAAGAAAAATGATAAATTTAGACAGGAGAAATTGCTTTCAGAATGAAAAACTTTGCCAAGGGGAAAAAGGCAACATTTTGAGTTAGAGTTGAGAGTGTGCTAGGCAGCTGTGTCCCTCCGCATCTCCTCTTGCTGCTTAGTGTCAGTTAGGAAACTGAAGCTCCTCCGGGTCCATGGGAGAAAGTGAGGAGGGCAGGTCCTAAGAGAGCGATGCCAATGTGCTCAGAGCTCTGCTGTAGGTCTGGAGCCAGGCACTGCCTTGCCCAGGCTGGCCCACCCCTCACCCACCCTACCCTACCCTACCCGTTATTTATTTTTCCAAGGACTAAATGAGAAGGTCAATCCCGGTCATGGTGAAGAAAGAATAGTTCCAGGAATCTCGCTGAGAAGTTCAAAAATATCTGCCATCCCAGAGGCAACTGTATCTGCCCAGTCTTTTTAAATCAGGCCATCCTACTACTAACGATGCCTCCTCATGTTTCTGGGGACAGTGAATATAAACGTAAACTAATCCAGATCAAGGTACAGATCACATTGCACATTTTTGAATAGCATTCATCAATTTAACTTTATAGACTCAACAAAATTTACTTCAGATTTCAGGGCTTTGGGATCATTCAGAAGCCAGGCAAACACTCTGCAGCCTTACTTGTGACCCTTCAGTTACACGTACGTTGCATAATCGTGTTGTGAGTGAAAAATGATGTTGTAACAAAATCCTTCTAGGACTTCCAGGAATAAACTTTCCTGGATGGGGTCCAGGATGAAATCACCTTACACCGAAGTCAAGGCCTGTTGCAAGTGTTTCAAGGCACCGGTGTGCGTGCACTTGGGGAGGAAGAGACTCCATCTGCACTGTCTTGTCTCCACAAATGGTGGCTCTGTTGCCTTCAGGCTACGCTGAAAACTTTGGTATCTGTTTGATTGCCTCTTCCCATCACTCATACCCAACACCTTAACAGGCTTATCACATGTTTCTTTGAAATATTTCTTTCATTTATACCTTCTTGTCTCTTCTGTTTGCACTTTAATCCTGGGTCTCATCGGTTAATGCTTGATTACTGCAGAATTTCCCACCTGGACCCTCCGAGTCCAGTCTCTCCCTCTATCAGTCTATCTTAATCTCTGCTTCCAACCTGTATCTAAGGAAAAATCTCTTTTCCTGTTTTCCAGGACAATATTCAAAAAAGTTTATATTCCGTATTTTAACTGCATTTTTATTAGCACCCAACATACGAGGTCTGTTCCAAAAGGATCGAGCCAATGTCAGTATTATTAAAAGTTTGCACTCAATACTTTTGGGCCAGTAAAAGCTACTTGTGTTGGAGAGGAATAAGATAATTCACATAAAATATTTCATGTATTCATAACAATGTAAACAATTAAAGAAAAAATCTTTCAGAAACACTTGGGAGACATTTATAACACACAGGCTTTATGCATAAAATTCTGCAATGAACTCTCTGGAGACTGGATCAGGGTGGTGCTCTGGAACACAAGGCCGTGTCTGCTTCTGCTCCAAATTTCTAGAAATGACAAAAAACCTTAAAATCCTAAAAACACACAAACAAGAAATGAGAAAGAAATAAATGAGAAAAGAATTATGGAGAAAACCCAGCTTAGAATGCAGTTAGAATAGGAGCTCCGAAATATATAAGGAAAATCTTGGAAGACTTTAAGAAAGACATAGACAGCAACATACTAATAGTAGGGGATTTTAATACCCCACTATCAATAATGGACAGATCTTCCAAACAAAAAATCCCCAGAGATGTTGTGGCATTGAACAACACTCTAGAGGAAATGGACCTAATTGATGTATACAGAGTCTTTTACCCCAAAGAAGCAAAATACACATTCTTCTCAAATGCACATGGATCATTCTCCAAGATAGATCACATGGTATGTCACAAGACAAGCCCCCACAAATACAGGAAAATTGAAATCATTCAAAGTATCTTCTCAGATCACAATGGCTTGAAACTAGAAACCAAATTCAAGGGAAAAACCCAAAAATTCTCTAACTCATGGAGACTCAATAACATGCTTTTAAGCAATGAAGGGGTCAACAATGAGATCAAAGATGAAATCAAAAAGTTCCTGGAAACAAATGACAATGAACACACAACAGCCCAAAACCTATGGGATACAGCAAAGGCAGTTCTCAGGGGAAAATTGATAGCAATACAGGCCTTCCAAAAAAGGTTACAAGAAGTTTATAAAAACGACCTAACCACAAAGCTGCAAGAACTAGAGGAGCAACAACAAACAAAGCCCAGAGCAAGTAGAAGGAAGGAAATCATCAAGATCAGAGCAGAACTAAATAACTCAGAGATTCAAACTACAATTTGAAGAATCGACAAGACCAGGAGCTGGTTCTTTGAAAAAATAAACAAAATTGACAAGCCCTTATCCAGACTCATCAAGAAAAAGAGAGAGAGGACCCAAATAAACAGAATCAGAACTGAAAGAGGGGAAATCACAACTGATACCTCAGAAATACAAAAGATTGTAAGAAATTACTACAAACAACTCTATGACAAAAAATATGACAACCTGGTTGAAATGGACATATTTCTGGAAAGGTATAATCTACCAAAACTGAACCCAAAAGAAGCAGAAAGCCTCAATAGGCCAATAACAACTAGTGAAATTCAAGAAGTAATTCAAAATCTCCCAAAGCACAAAAGCCCTGGACCAGATGGTTACACAGGTGAATTTTACCAAACATTTA
Organism: Noctilio leporinus; assembly: GCA_004026585.1. NCBI lineage: Eukaryota > Metazoa > Chordata > Mammalia > Chiroptera > Noctilionidae > Noctilio > Noctilio leporinus. The sequence goes on from PVIW01008388.1 coordinate 61,571, forward strand.
AAGAAGAACTAACTCCTATCCTCCTCAAGCTCTACCAAAAAATTCAGGAAGAGGGAAGACTCCCAAACTCGTTCTATGAGGCCAATATTATTCTAATCTCAAAACCAGGGCAAGACACAACTAAGAAAGAAAGCTACAGGCCAATATCTCTAATGAACATAGATGCTAAAA